>PVLA01015390.1:0-25542 GCA_004027455.1 Hydrochoerus hydrochaeris
TTTGTCAATTTTGTTTATTCTCTCAAAAAAAAGCCTTTTGATTCATTAATTCTTTGTATTTTTTTTAGTTTCAATTGTATTGATTTCTGCTCTAGTCTTTACAATTTCCTCTCTTTTGTGAGTTTTGGGTTTAATTTGCTCTTCTTTTTCTAGAAGCTTGAGATGAAGCATTATGTTGTTTATTTGTGTTCATTCTGTTTTCTTGATATGACAATTTATTGCTATATATTTCCCTTTTAGGACCACTTCATTGCATCCCACAGGTTACAGTGTGTTGTTTCTGCATTTTCATTGAATTGTAGGTATTGCTTTATTTCTTCTTTAATTTCATCTGTAGCCCACTGGTTGTTCAAAAGGTTGTTATTTAATTTCCATATATTTATGCAGGTTTTGCAGGTTTTTTGCCATGAGTTTCCAATTTCAGTGTGCTATGGTCAGATGGTAAGCATGGGATAATTTCAATACCTTTGTAGTTACTTAGGAATGTTTTATGGGATAATATATGGTCCATTTTGGAGAATGCCTCATGCACAACTGAGATGAATGTATATTCTGATATGGTTGGGTGGAACATTCTGTAAATATCTACTAATTTGAATTACTCATAGGTTACATTCAGTTCTATTATTTCTTTCTTTTCCATTTCATTGAAGAGTTTAAGGAGTAATGGCATCAACTCTTCTCTAAATTTCTTGTAGAATTCAGTTGTGAATCCATCAGGACCTGGGCTTTTCTTTGTTGGTAAGTTTTTAATTACATTTTAAATTTCAGTAGCTGATATTGGGTTATTTAAAATTCCTATATCTTCTTGGTTGGGCTGACTTTTTGTCTAGTTGATCTGTCTCTTTGTGACAATGGGCTGTAAAGGTCTCCTGTTATAATTGTGTTTTTGTGTATTTGGTTTTTCATGTCCATCAGTATCTGTCTTATATAGTTGAGTGCTCCTGAATTTAGTGCATATATATTTATAATTGTTAGTTTTTCTTCTTGAATTTTTTCACTAACAAGTATGTAGTGACCTTCTTTATCTCTTTTAATCCTTTTAGGTTTGAAGTTCACATTGTCTGCAAACAGAACATTTACCTCTGCTTTTTTCTGAGTTCTTGTTGCATGGAATACTGTTTTCCATCCTTTGACTTTTAATCTATGAGTTTCTTTCTGGGTCAGATGTGTTTCTTGTATACAGCATATTGTGTGATCATGTTTCTTGATCCATTCTGTCAACATGTTTCTTTGGATAGGTCAATTGAGGCCATCTACATTTATGGATATCACTGATATGTACTGCCTCGACTTTACCATGTTATGTTCCAGTTGCTTGCTTTCTTATTTTCCCCCTTGTTTAATTGCTTGTCCTACCTGGTGGTTTCTTTCTGTTGTTGTGGTCATTTTTATCTCTATCTAGTATGCCTTTCAATATTCTTTCTAGGGTTTGCTAACTGAATTTCTTCAGTTGTTCTTTGTCATGGGAGTATCTTGTTTCTCCATTAAATTTGAATGAAAGTTTGCTGGGTACATCAGTCTGGGTAGAAAGTTGTTTTCTTGCAGGGCTTGAAATACCTCACCCCAAGCTCATCTTGACTTGAAGGTTTATGCTGAAAAGTCTGCTATGGTTCTAATGGGTTTTCCTTGATAGGTGAGTTGTGTCTTTTCTCTAACAGCTTTTTGTACTCTGTTTTTATGCTGTATGTCTGACATCTTAATTATTATTTGTCTTCATGTGGATGTATGTTGGCTGTGACTGTTTGGCATCTGTATGCCTCACTTATCTGCATATCAGATTTTCCCCCAGTTTGGGGAAATTTTCTTCTATTACTTCTGTGAATATTTTGGCTATGCCATTTGCATTGGCTCCTGCCTCTTCACTAATGCCTATTAATCTTATATTTTTTCTCTTGGCATCATCTTGAAGCTGCTGGATGGTCACTTCATGCTGCTTTTTTATTTTTAAAAGTTCTATTCTTTCATGATCACTAATTGTGATCCTGTCTTCAAGGTTGTAATCATTTCCTCAGCTTCATTTGAATGGTTTTTCCAGCTTTAAATAGAATTTTTTGTTTCTTGGATTTCTTTGAGTTTGTTTCATGAATTCTTCATGTTTTCCATATTGTTCATTCAAGGTTTCAATCAGTTTCCCATGCTCCTGTAGTTTTTTGTCTATTTCTTCTTTAGCTGTGCTCAACAACTCCTTTACTAAGGTTGTTATTTCTATCTTTATATGGGAGAGTACTTCTAATCTGATTTTCTCTGTAGCCTCATGGTTGTTTTTTTTATTTCATTTGCTATCTTCTCAGAGATTTCCACTGTGCTACTTTTGAATTCCTCTATTTCAATGTTCCCTGTATTTGCTCCTGGTGGACTAGATGTTTGAGATTGCATTTTGCTTTTTCATTTTGCCATTTTCCCCTTTTGAGTTAACATTTGGTCCTTCAATCCCACTAGTGTCAACTGTTGGTAGTGTGTATCTTGGGGTCCTAATGTAAAGTTGATATTTGTCCAATTACTGGGTCCCACAATGAGTAGGTGGGCCAGTCACATGACTTCCCACTGCAGGGCCTGTTGGGTGAGTTCTGTATTATTCCTGGGCTGTCAAGCCTAGTAGTATTGATGTAAGTCAACTTTTAGTTGCTGCTATTACTTTATCTTCAGGTTATTCCAGGTTACCAAATCTCCCTGTCTATAGGATTTGTGTCAGCTGAGGCCTTACTGTGTCCCTATTGTGTGCCTGTGTGTCTTATGAGTTCTTTTGATTTTCTCCAGATTGGGGGAGTCCTTATTGGCACACTCCTCACTCTGCCTGATGTTTTCTGTGTACAGGAAGGAGTCAGACCAAGGTCTTAGTTGGGAGGGAGCTTTACTACTGGTCTATTTACCCACTGTACATCTCTATTTTGGGGGTATACTCACCACACTGACTGGAGCCTGCTGAGATCTTCCATTTGAGTGAGGCAGTAACTGAATCTCCCATCAAGCTAGCACAGTTAATCCACTGTAGTCCAAGACTCTGGGAGAAAGGGTGGGAGCTCTGGCTGGAGTTCCTTCATCCTGCAAGGTTGTCAGTGGGAGTCACAGGAGGGGCCCCAAGTCTAGGTCAGTCCCATGTGCACCTCTGGCTGGAGTTCCCAGGTACTGTGAGGTGGTCTGCAGAGATGGTGGGAGTCGCAGGAAGGGCCTGGGTCTAGGCAATTCCAGCACACACCTCTGGCTGGATTTCCCTGGTCCTGCGAGGTGGTCTGCAGAGACAGTGGGAGTTGCAGGAGGGGCTCGAGTCTAAGCCACCCCCATGTACACCTCTGGCTAGAGTATCCCAGTCCTGTGAAGTGGTCTGCAGAGACTGCTAGTTGTTTCTAAAATTTCAAGAGTTCTGTCACAATAGAACATTTTGCGAATGTTACCTGTGAGTCAGAATAAAAAGTTATTTGTATTTTCTACTTTTAATATGTTGAATGTATGTATATGACATGCATGGCAATGCATTATTCAGAAATGGCCTTTCTTATTATATTTTAATTTGCAACTACTATCAGTTATTCTTCTCACCATGTCTCCTCAATCTTGTCCTTTCTTCTGCTTGTTTCTTTTTACCTATTTACACTTATAGTAGCTTCTCTCATTCTTTGTACACTGTCTCCAGTTGAGGATTCTGTTTTCAGCCCATTGTAGTAATGAATAATGTACTTGAAATAAAGTAATAAAGTACATTAATTGCTCATTGAAAATACACACACACACACACACACACCCATATATATAGCTACAGTCAATTGATATTTTCATCACCTTCTAAAGGTGATATTTCAGCAGCAATCTACAATTTTCTAAGTTGTTTGCATACCAATATACTGTGTACCACAATAAAATGTCTTTCCCTATCATTTTATGTGAGTAGCTAAACACTTCATTCTGTCTTTTTGTCATGATATACAAGCTTACTCCATGTTTTATCATAAGTGTCCTCATTATTTTATGTTTAAATTTCTATTCCATGGATACCTTACATTCCTGTTTATTCAGAAATTTATTCACACTAGAATATTACTACCTGTTAGCCTCAATGAAAAATTAGCTGAGAGCACTCATCTAAATATTATGTGGTTAATACTTTCCTATATATGTGTGTGTTTTTGTATATATCTATATTTATATCTATATCTATACATATGAGATGCAATAATGAAAAACATGAAATAATTTAACATGTGAATATTAAACTTTCCATTTGATGCACATATTGAAATCCAAACCACACTGAGATATATTTTTGTTTTTTATTTTTTATTTTTTAATTTAAAGAGAAAAAAATGAAACAGAAAGAGGGTAGAAATACTACATAATTTTAAAAAACAGTAAGAAATCATTAGTTGATAATTACATATTTTCCTCTTAGAAGTAGTTGTTCAAGTTACAAAAGTAAAGCATACAGAGTGGACATTCAAACAGCGAGACTGCAAACAGTTCTGTTCACCTATCCAACAAAAACTTAGTAATATGGTTGTCCATCTTACACACTTAAACATACATGCAGTTATATCCTTTAGAATACTTTATTTTCCTCTCTTTTTTTTACAATAACTCTTGGAAACTGTTTAGAAGTGCTACACATGTATAAGTCTCTATATGTATACCTAGCCTTTCTGTATTAGAGGGAAAAACAAATCAAAGCAAGTCAATAATACAAATTCCTAGAGAAACACAAAATGAAAAGGACATACAAAGCCACAATACTAGGTGATCTACAGTAGTTACTATGATGTCTCTTGTTATTTTTCAATAAAATTATCTACCTCATCAGGCATAGTATAATTAAACTTAGTAGTACATAGCACTATTAATATAAACCTAACATTGGAGACATTATAGGACTTCAAAGGCAGCTAATAATCAAATCAGGATGGGTATCCTATTGAATCTTGTCATCTTCAGAGTAGTTGCCTCTACTCTCAGACTTGATACTCTCAAGCATACCAGATTGGAATAAAATCAGTCAAGACTAAATAGTGACATAGCCAATCTTCGCTGCCTTATCTCTGCTATGCTATTTTTCTGTCATTGTTTACTTTTCTCCTTCATTCCACTGTTTGCCCCCTTCATTGAGGCTTTTCTGCCATTTTTCCTGGAATCCTGGTGATTTTCTTCTCCCTCTCTAGGATGTCCTTCAGTATTCTTTGCAGGGTTGGATTAGTGGTCAGGAACTCCCCCATTTCCTCTTTGTCGTGGAAATACCTTGTCTCTCCATTAATTTTGAGAGACAGTTTTGCAGGGTACATCATTCTGGGTTGGAGGTTTATTTTCTTTCAGGACTTGGAATATTTCGCTCCAAGCTCTTCTTGATTTAATAGTTTGCATCGAGAAGTCTGCTGTGATTTGATGAGTTTTCCTTTATAGGTCATCTCTTTCTTTTCTCTGACCACTTTTAATATTCTGTTCTTGTGATGGATTTCTGGGAACCTGATTATTGTATGTCTGGGTGTAGATCTGTTTGGGTTGTAGCTGGCTGGAGTTCTGTATGCCTCATATATCTAAACATCACTTCCATTTCCTATGATTGGGAAGTTTTCCTTAATTATTTCTGTGAATAGCCTTTTTATTTCATTTGTATTTGTCCTTGCTTATTTGTCCACATTTTCATTCTTTTTAAAAAATTTTTACTTCAACAGAAAAAAATCAAAACAGAAAAAGTGGTAGAAACAATACAGAATTTCAGAAAAAAATAAACAGTAGGAAATCACTAGTTGATAAATTATATATTGTCTTCTTAGACATAGTTGTTCAAGTTACAAAAGTAAAGTGTACAAAGTGGACATTCAAACAGTGAGGCTGCAAACAGTTCTGTTCAAAGATCTAATAAAAACTTAGTAATATGGTTATCAATTCTACGTACTTAAACATAAATGCAGTTATATCCTTTAGAGCACTTTTTTCCCCCCTCCTTTTGCTTTTTAAGTCCATTATCTGTTTAGTTATGTCCTGTTCCAGGTTGCTCAGTATCTTACTGACCTGTTTTGTTGTTGTTATTTACTTTTTAATCACCTTATATTATTCTGTTGCTTTGCTTTTGAATTTCTCCTCATCCATGCCCCATGGATCAACTTTGGTGGAGTTGGGAGTTTTTTGGGGGTATTTTGTTACTTTGTTATTTACTTTTTTTTGGAAGGTAGCAAAATACAGCAGAACAAACCCATGTGAGGCAGTGCAATGAAATTGGCACAGAACCTCACATCAGGTCAGCAGGACAACAGCAAAAAGGCACAATAGTACATCCTGTTCTGTTCACATTAGCTGTTCTTTCAGTCAGGTAGAGCTAAATGGAAGGAAATATTGAACTTATGAAAACAGAATATTGAATAAAGCAGTACCATTAATCAAAACTGAGCAAAACAGTCAAAAATATTTGCCTTGAAAGAGATGGTAGAAGGAAATCCCCCTTATTTGCCACACTATATACGTTCATCCTCCCAAGAGATACACCTCTGGCTCCCTCTTGCTAATGGGGGTGGGGGAATGGATCAGTGTCTGATTCTTAGCCCACCCACTGGCAGGCCCCCAGCCACTTACCAGGGCACCGTGCTGGCTGCCTTTTCTCCCAGCACCCCAAGTTCCAACATGATGCAGAGTTCAGGAAACACTGATAGTTCTCATCTTGGAGCAGCAGTGGCTTGTGAAGCCCCCAGCTGCTTAACAGGGTGGCGTGCTGGCCACCTCTTTTCCCAGTGCCCCAAGTTCCAACATGATGCAGAGCTCAGGAAACACTGATAGTTCTCCCACATTTTTTATTCTTAAGTTATAAATCCTCTTGTCATCTTCTGGACTTTGTATCATTACTTTTTGGTTCCTTGTTATTTTTAAGAGATCCTTCCTTTCACAGTCATACATTGCACATCTATCTTCAAGTTTTGAAAGTCTGTCTTTAGTTTCTGTTAAGAAGTTTTGCCAGCTTTCAATGGTGTTTTTAATTTCTTAATATTCTCTTTGGATCTGTTTCATGTATTCTAGATTTTGTTTATATTCTTCATCAAAGGCTTCTCTCGTTTCTCTGGGTTCATCCATTCTTCCATTTGTGTTTTCTTGAGGAGTGCCCGGAATTTCTTTTATTAATCTTCTTATATATTGCTTCACCTGAGTTAGAATTTCAGATTTAAATTCGTCGATGAAGTCATGGAAGTATTTCTTTATTTCCAATGAGGGTGTGTCTGATATTACATGTTTGCTGCCCTCTATCTCCTCTGTGTTTACCTCTCCTAGACATATATTCCCTGGGTCAGAGGTTGTAGGCTTTTTGTTGTTTCTTTGTCTTGTCATGTTTCTGGTTTCTTTCAGACAGGTGAATGGTGGAGGTCTCAGGACCTTTTCATATTGCTTACAGTTTTTCTGAAGCATACTGGCTAGGGGATATCTGCTCTCTTCAGTTTGCTGTTGATCTGTGAGGTGCATGCAGGGGTGATGTGGGCCGGCCCCTCCCCTCTAAGACAGTCAACTAATGAGTGCCTTCATCACTTTAGTGTGTGCCCTGCAGATATCACAGGTTTGGGACAGTCTCATCCCTGGCTGTTGGGTCCTGACCAAGGGCACGGCCCAGCCCAAGCAGATCCTACCAATCCGCTTTGGGCCAGGAGCCACTGACTGACACCCCTCAGTTGATTCAAGCCTGTCCGACCCAAATCAAATATGTTGTCTAGCTGTTCATCCTGCTCTGGGGAACCCAGTTCCCAGCACTCACCAAAGTCTGTACAGCTCAGTTTGCTTTTTCCACTCCCTGTTGCAGTGCCTCCTCCTGCCAAAGGTACCAAGCTCACCAACTCCCACTCTCGGTGGGGACGTGACCTCAGCTCAATTGTGAGTTGGCAGGGATGTGACCTCAGCTCGCTCGTGAGTCACCTGACTCTAAGACGCACACAGTATAGCAACAGGAGCATGCCCAGCTCCAGCCTCCTTCCATGCTTCTTCTTTTTAAATTTTTTTCTTTTTCCTCAGTTTCTTCCTGGGTCGTGAGAATTCCTCTCCTTTTGTCTGGTCTTTTCCATGGTGTTAAATTTTAGCATCTGAGTTGTTTTTCTCAGAGAGGCTCTCTATGATGCTACATATCAATTGGTCATCTTTTTCCCTCCCACACTGAGATATATTAAGAAAATAAATGTTTACTACTTGAGATATACACAGCTGGCATCTTTAGAGGTGATTACACATAGATATTTTAGCTTAGTGTTTTTCCTATGATTGAATGCAAAAGTAGATTGGAGGAAAAAATGCAGTATACATATATACAGTGTTTTTTTTCTATTATGTAGATTATCAGTAAAAATACTGTCACCAGATATAAGTTTTCAATCTTGGCCTGAAATGAGTAGCCAAAGTGAATATTTGATTCTTGACTTACTCAATTTGGAGCATCGTGTTGATGAACAAAAATGGATTGACAATACATTTATGATTCACTTTTACCAAAAATATCAGATCGTTTTGAAATATGACTGTCTGCTTTACATTTGCAAACTCAGTTTGTGAGTTTTCTTTACATCTTTACCAAAAGATGTGACTGTTCCTTCCAGATTCCTGGTTATATACTTTGCCCTGCTATTATTGGGAGATGTGGGAATGACATGGCTCAGTGAATTTCAAACACATGAATTCCTGCTTCCCAAAGATGATAGAGTTATTAGTTGTGCACCAAACATGATGAAACAGATATGAGATATGATGTTAACTCACTATCTTTACTCCACCTGCAAAATGATTTGTAAAAACCACATTTTTATTAATTTGAAGCTGAGTGAACATCAGAACCATTGTGTTAGGCAGGCCAGAATACCCCAGAAATAAAAGTCATACTTGGGCAGATGAGTGAAATTGAGCCAGAATTGATACCATGAGTGTAGAGTTCAAGTTTAGCTATTCTCATAACTTGAGGAAGGATCAGGGAAGGAGTAGTGAGAAGTCCAATGAGGTTGGCCTGACATAATTCTGGGTCAGGCCTCTGTTAATATATGTATGAACAGGCTACAGAGTTCCATTGATTAATATTATTGTTTTTACCTCAAAAATGAGTGGAGGACTAAGAGTGTAGCTATATGCAGCATACCTGTCCAACATATGCAAGTAACTGAGATAAATACTATTATCATAAAAAAAGAATGAGAAAGAAAAAACATAAAATGAGGAAAGTAATAGAGTCAAATTAAAAGTGTATGAAACTGAAGTCTGTCTAGAGAAGGTGTGTGCTCTGAACTGCACTCCCATGTACATGGCCACACTGGCTTCAGTAGCCATGGTGCAAAAGACACCTCAGTCAAAATCAGTGAGTGTGTTAGACAGTTTGGACTCGGGTTGTGACAAAATAGCTCACATAATTTTTCGGGGTGAAAGGTTTTTTTCTTGCCTTGTTTTCAGATGTTTACTTCCTTGTTCAACATACTTAATTCTAATAGTGCTGTAGCAAATAAGAAACAGCATTAAAAACATATGAAGGTTAAAGCTGTCCACTTCATGAAGTCAAGAAGAAGGAGGAGTTACAGGAGGACAAAGGGAAGGAGAAGGAGGAAGTTGATGAGGAGGAAGAAAAGGAGCCAGAAATGGAAGAAGAAGGCAAGGAAATGAGATACATTGTTCAGTGCACAACCCAATATATGCATGAGTCAACATACTGAGGACTCCAAATGCATGTGGTGATGTTAAATTTGGAAAAACAAAGCACCTTGCATCCAAGTCTTCAGTACACAGCCTTTAAGGCCTTTTACATTCAAATCTCAAAAATAGTTGAATAGATAAGGTGACGTTTATTCATACAATGAAATTTTGTGTAGACTGAAGGGAACAGAGCTGCTTTCACTTGTGACAGTGTGGATTAATCATGAAATCATCAAGTGAATTATGCCATGCCTAAACATGTTGAAGTGTTATCATATTTTATTTAGCATATAAAATTGACAACCTCATTGAAGCAGACAATGTATGTATGGGCATGGAGAAACTGAATGTTTTCAAAGAGAAAGGACAGTGTTTTACTTGCACATTGCAAAATAGTGCTAACAATGATGATGGATAATGAAATAGTGACCCAGGGAGCATTAAGATTTACTGACTTTTGTTTTTCCTCTTTTCTCCATAGATCTGTAATTATTTCAGAACATAAACATAGAAACATAGCATTGTACATTTTCAGTATTTGTATCTTTAACATTTTTTGCTTCAAGAAATACAAAATTATCAAATTAATCAAGATTACCATGACTATTTCTATGTACAGAATCTCATCTTTCTTTATTTATGACAATGTTAATTTAACTTACACTGTATTTATTTCTGAAAGAATTAAGACTTTTAATGAAATGTGTACTTGATTCTTTAGAAGTGCAAAATAAGGTCTTTCAGGTTAAAAACTGGGAAACAATTGGTATTATCAGATGGTCAGTTTATCCCATTCATGACAGAAAGATGCTATACATGTATTCAGAAAAGTTCTACATTTGAAAGTCGGCTCACATTAATTTATTTCATTTAACATTGTGTTCAAAGTGTATCCATTGCCAACAACTATATCAGAATTTTCTTCTTTACAGAAAATTTATATTCCATTATTTACAAATAGAATATTTGTAAATCTTTTCATCTGTTTGTGGACATATAAGAAGAAAGGAAATTTATATTACATTATTTACAAATAGAATATTTGTAAATCTTTTCATCTGTTTGTGGACATATAAGAAGAAAGGAAGATAGAAGAAAGGAAGATAGACATCTGTTTGTGGCATATGGGTTGTGGACCAAGAGGCCAAGGAGCAGGGAAAAGTGAAAGCCATAGGAAAATATTTACAATGTGTCATGCACATCTTCCAACTACATACAAGGATTACAATATTTATATATCTCAGATATAAACTAAGCAATAGTAATAGTAATAACAATAATCAAATTGAGGAAAGGGCATCTTTCTGCAGAAGGAATGTGAAGGTTGTCAAAGTATAGTGTTATAAAAAAATCAAGATATGAAGGAAGGAGACAAGAAGGCTGATCAGTGAGCAAAAAATACAAAGCCTCTTGGAAGAAACAACTCATTTGCCAGAATAAAACACCCTGGAGAGACCCAGACAGAGGGATATGGATCCTCTTGGAAGAAATTAAAATGTAAAAAAGCTTGTCAAATACTTTGGGACTACAACTGAAACAGCTAAAAATTACAGGACACAGCGTTTTCATTTGCAGTGACCTGCCAAGTTTGCAAAGGCCTGAATCTGCGCTGGCTGGCAGAGCCACCCAAACTCATTCCCACCACCACTCACAGGAAGCACAGCAGTGCTGAAGTCAGGGGTTGGTGAGCCTGACAGAGAGTGGAGCCAGTGAAGGGACCTGCATTAATCTATGGTCAGTGCTGGGAATGTGACCCCTCCCCACGGGAAGGGTGCAACTAAATGGGTGACATGTTGGAATTGGGCAAGAGGAGCCTGAATTGGGAGCAACAGGGACTTCAGTTAGTTCCACCCTCCCAAGAGCAGATTTGTGAGATTTGCTTGGACTGGGCCATGCCACTAGGTGGGACCCAATGAGCCATCCCAAATCGATTCCCTGTGCCTAGTAAGTACTAACTGGGTGAAGGCCCCTGAAGTTTAGCTGGCCCAGTGGAGGGGCAGGCAAATACAGCCATTGCTTACACTTCAGTGACAATAGCAGGCAGGAGAGGTTGGAGTTCCCTTGCCAGCATGCTTCGGAGGAAATGTGGCCAACAGGGAAAGGGGCTGGGACCTGCACTGTGTGGAGGAAGCCAGGGCCATGACAGGAGAGAGAGGCACAAGGATGACCCTAGCCCAGAACCCTGAGAGCATTGATCCAGTAGAAGGAAAAACAAGGGAGATTGAGGGTGGCAAACACACAACATCAGACATGGCTTCAATGGACATTAAGAGATATCTTCAGGACCTTGTAGATGAGCTCAAAACTGAAATATTAAATCAGGTAAAGCAAGATATGAGTAGAATAATAAAAGAAATGCTCTCAGGAAGCATCTCTCAGGATGATACAGATGGAAGAAGGAAGGAACACAAAAAAAGGAGAGAAACATTTGATAAAGAATATAAAGAAAATCTAGAATACATGAAGCACATTCAAAGAGACTACCAGGAAATTATAAACTCCATTGAAAGCTGGAAAAATGCCTCAAAAGAAACTAAGGCTAGACTATCAAAACTTGAAAACAAGTTTGCAATGTGTGATCATAAAAGGAAAGATCTCTTAAAAACAACAAGTAAACAGGCAGTAACAATACAAAGGCTAGAAGATGACAACAGAATCTACAATTTAAGAATAAGAAACATGACCAAAGAAGCAGGAATACATGCAGACAAATTACAAGGCTATTCACAAAATAATTAAGGAAAACTTCCCAAGCATGGGAAAAGAAAATGACATTCAGTTATGTGAGGCATACAGAACTCCAGCCACCTACAACCAAAACAGATCTACACCCAGACATATAATAATCAAGATACCAGAAATTCAATATAAAAACAGAATATTAAAAGACATCAGAGAAAACAAACAGATTACCTATAAAGAAAAGCCCATCAAGATCATGGCAGACTTCTCAACACAGATCATCAGATCAAGAAGAGCTTGGAGTGAAGTCTTCCAAGCCCTAAAAGAAAATAACCTCCAGCCCAGACTGATGTAACCTGCAAAACTGTCACTAGAAATTAATGGAGAAACAAGATCTTCCATGACAAGGAGGAACTGAGTGAGTTTGTGACCACCAATCCAACCTTACAGAGAATACTGAAGGACATTCTAGAGAGAGAGAAAAAAATACCAGGATTTTAGGAACAGTGACAGAAAGGCCTCAGTGAGTGGGGCAGGCAGTAGAATGATGGAGAAAAGTAGACAAATAAAGGCAGAAAAATAGCATAGCAGAAATGAGGCAGAGAAGGGTGGCTAGAATCTCTAACATAGATGGCCTTGATACACATATTGTTAATAGTGCACCAGGATTTAAAACCCACATTACTCACACTACTCTGCTTAGATGTATTATATTCTGTTGCAGTCATTCTACCTGTACTAGATTTGGGGGCACAGACAGTAATCCTGAAAATAACAGGATATAGTATGGTAATCATCCTTAATTTCCTATTAACTTAATCTAAAGCTCTGTAAAACCTACACTGTTTTACCATGACTGATCGTAATTGAATCTGATTTGTTGGATTGTAGTTTTGTATCGATAGAATTTATTGAAACCTGTTATGATTGATAATATCAAGTCTAAGCATATAGGCAACTGCACTTAAGATGACAAGATCCACTAGAATATCCACTATGGTTTGATTATTACCTGCCTTTGAAGTTTTATACTGTCTACAAAGTTTTATTTTTACTACTATTATTTACTGCTATACTCAATTATACTGCTATATTCAATTATGTTTATGATGATATAGACATTCTATTGAAGATAATAAGAAACAACACAGTAATCATTGTAGATCACCTTGTACTGTGGTTTTGTATGACTTTTTGGTTTCATGTTTTTATAGGAATTTGTTTTGCTGAGTCTTGCTAGGTTTTGTTTTTCCCTCTAATACAGAAAGAATAGAAATACATGTAGAGATTCATGCATGCATAGCTGTTTACACTCTCACTGTTTGCCTATCTACTTTGTATGCTTTAATGTTGTAACTTGAACAACTATTTCTAAGAGGACAATATGTAATTTATTAACTAGTGATTTCTTATTGTTCATCTTTTTTTGGAATTCTGTATTATCTCTACCATTTACATGCTTTTGTTTCTCTTTAAATAAAAAAAAATCAAGATATGCTATGGGCATACATATCCTCCCTAAAATGAATGTAAGCATAGTATATTCATAAAATGAAATAACAAATTAATAAAAACATCTACATATTTTTGGTTAGAGATATTTCTTGCATCCTTCTGCTTCCTAATGATTTTTCAGCAGAGATATTGAAAGCACCATGTAATAATTTGTATGGGATTCTGGCAACTAACCTGCAAGCTGCTGATTTCTTTAGTTTTGCATTCCTTGTAAAGATCTATTTTTGTCATAGGCTCCAATTAGATATCATAACACTGACTGAGTTAAGCAGCAATCCACTATGTTAACTTCCACTGGTTTTCCATGGCAATGATCATGTGAAGGGCTGCATGTTGGTCTACCAATGCACTGAGATGCATACATCATCCATATTGAGTCAACAAATTGAAATATATCTTTTACTCTCTTGCTCCTACCATGGATACCAGTGTACCATCTAACTGACCAAACACTGTTTCTAGAAACTGTCTTACTGCTTTGTAGCCAACTAACAAAAATACCATGGAGCTATTTGCTTTATAGGAAATACAGCCCCATGGCACTGACAGTATCAGTATCCAAGGAAATGTTTGTAGATTATGAGACATCTCATATGACAAGAAGGTGCACATCATGCTTTGCCCTGTTTTTAAAGGCTTTTATGTGATTTTCAGGTTCTTATTACTTTAATATTTCCAAAAGACACAAGTTTATCATACTATTATCATAAGATTCCAAAATCTATTTTGGGGTACTTGGACATTGAGACCACAGGAACCTTATGATGTTATGTTGTGTGTTGAACACTGTTGTAGATTGGCTGAGTCTTTATGTGGACCTAACAATTTATATCCTAATATACAATGAAAACTTAGAAATTCACATAGGACAAACCTTAAACAAACTTCTGCACTTAGATTTCAGAAAAAAATGATGCAATTGTAAATGTTATCTACTGAATGATGCATCTCGCTTAAAGCCCTCTGACCTGTCTCCCAGAAGACTGGAAAGTGAATGAATGTTTTAGAGTTGTGGAAAATGTGTCAGCAGTGGAGAATACAGGAAAGGCAAATGGTTTCATAAAGGAACTAAAATTATGTTACATGTTACCCAGTCTCCTACAAATGCCTTGATATCTTTGTATACTATAGGTGTCAGGAAATACAAATGGAATTATATCAAAAGCCCCACTTTGCAGAATTATTTAACTTTTGAATGCTACCTTTCCATGAAGAGTAGCTGATTCTGTCTCTCTTTGTCTGCCTGTATGTCTCCCTCTTTCTCTGTCTCTCTGCTTCAGTCTCCTTTTAAAAACAATTTCCCTTACATATTTTTTTAAAAAGAGTCACTTTTCAGATATACAGTGTTGTTTGCAATGTACAGTGGTGACAATGTATATGGCAATGTGGATGGGTAACCTAGTAGAGTGTATTTCTCTTTTAGAAAGTTTCCTCCCTTCCTTTTTGCTTCTTGCCTGCTATGACTTGGGTAGCTTCTTTCTACATCATTCTCTTCCACCTGGCTAATGGTCTGAAACATTCACACAGCATGAGTGAAAATAAACCTCTCCCTTTTAAGTTGTGGGTATTGGGTACTATGCTCAATCAATTACACTCTCTACTAGAATAAAGGAGTAATCACTGTGGTACTCTCTGAGCATATGATTTTAAAACATTTGGGACTGGTTTGCAGATGGAGCTTGGAAACTTGTCAATTCAGAGTAGAGAAATCCAAGTGCTGTAAGCTAAACTTGAGAGTCTTGTCAAACCTAGAAGATCATAATGCAGACAGCAGTACTACCACTAAAGATGAAGCTGAAGTGTTGGAAATAGGAACTTCACTGGAAGTTGGATGTTAGGGCATGAGTGTTACATTCTGGCTGAAATTTTGTGTACATTTTGCTCATATCTTCAGAATTTGTTGCACACTGAGATTAGGGTGATGCATTAGTTAATATGGGGAGGAAATCCCCATATTATTGGGGACTGTTACCAGCTCTACACTGAGAATTAAAAATAAATTCCATGGCTGAGTAATTTTTAAAGTTTTCACTATATCTGGGAAGGTGTCTCCTGAAAAGTTAGCAGTTATAAACATATGGCAGAGGAGACCTTGGTTGCTAAAAATATTTGAGTTAATTAGAAGCCACAACTAGGCATTCTAGTGCATACCTGGAATCCCAGGATTTCAGAAAACTGAGGCAATAGTCTAGCTACAATTTCATCGCCAGCCTGGACTCAAGTGAGTCCAAAGCTAGCATGAATAACATAGTAAGAGGCCACCACACACACACACACAAAAAAAAAACAAGAAAGAAAAAAGCAAGTCATGTACTTTGCAACATGACAGTAGAAACAGATCTTGAGGTCCTCAGAGATCAGTGGAAATAGCAAAATCCCACCGTGTTGCTGGTATGATTGAAAACATTTGATCAAATGTTTGTGAAAATCAAAAACATTTGAGACATACTCAGCTTACTCTGCTGGGGAAGGGTTGCCTAGGAAATTGAACTCCCTGGGATTCTGGTCACTCCTTTTATCCATCTGGATAGTGGGAATCATGTGCAACCATGAAGCAAAAGGGCACGGGTAATATTGGAGCTGGTGGCAAGGGTTGGCATCACTCATGGGGCACTGGTGTTATGAGTATACAGAATGTGTTAGGGATTACAGCAATGTCGACTAAGACTTCAGAAGAGGACCTGTGCAGCTGGTCAGTGTGCCCATGTGAGCACAGTGTGTAAAGCTGTGATACTGAAAATGAAAATATAGTGGAGACCTGAAAATGTTGAAGAAGCCAGAAATATGGAGGGTGTGAAGAAACCACAAGGGATGAGCAAACCTGTCCCAAGAGACAAGAAAATCACCAGGGCTTCACCAAAGCTCATTGAAATCTGCATCTCAGAACAGCTTGCCCTGGTTCCAAACAAGCCCTAAGGTTTCTTGTCCTGAGAGTTTCAGCTTTACTTCATTTCCTTTTATTTCTATTTTCCTATTACTTGCTTTTTGAAAATGAATGTTTACCCTGTGTTATTGAATAACAACAGCAATTAGCTATCTTTTTTGGTTGTACAGAGGCACAAGGCTACGTTTTTGCTGATTTTCTAAGACATGATGACTGAGATAGTACTGCAGTTTGTCCTGAGCCCTTGTCCTGAGCCTCTCTAGGCATGGGTTCCAAGCCCCTCAATGAGATGAAGCACTCCAAGAACTGGGCTGTCACTGAGAAGTATCCATATGCATGGTGATCCAGAGCCCCATGCACTATGGAGGAACTAGTACAGTTTGGTCAATTTTGTCTTAGGAGAGATCTGTACCATGGACTGAGGTGGATGCTTGGTGGTGATGGTGATTGTGGTTGTCACAGACAACTTGGTGAGGAACATGGCCTATTCCATCCAGAACACTCTTTGTCACCAAGAGTTGGTAACTGATTTTCATACTACCTTTGTTTACTGTCCTCTGTGGACTCTTCATGTGAGGGTAGGGACCAGACCAATCTCAGGGAAGTCTATCAATGTGGTGGAAGATTGCAGTGGATGTGGAAAGGATCTGGGTCCTGAGGACAAGGAGACAGTTGAGCTGAAGACTCTTCCCTCCTCACAAGGACAAAGTGTTGTTATGTGAAACACATAGTACAAGCCTCTTCTTGAGGGAAATTCTGACTCTCTTTTCCCTAATAAGATTGTGGTACTGCAACAAATTTTAAAGGATAGCCCCTGCTATCCCACCACACATCCTTGGAACTTAGGACCTCCAGCAGCGGGCAAGGGCAGGCTGTGCAGGTCAACTTCCACACCCCCTCTTCCCACTACCTTCAAGGACCCCACCCACCTCCTGGACCTAGTATTGCTGTTGACCTACCACTCCCACCTATCCTTTGTAGAACCTTGGACAGCAGTGGATTAACTGTGCGTAGTGCATGAGAGACTCAGTAACTCCTCTTCCAAACAGAAGACCTGAGCAGGCTTCCTTCAATGTGGTGAGTTTGCTTCTACAATAGGAACAGCATTTGCCACTTTCAGTGGGTAAGCAGAAGCAGTAGCAAAGGTCCCTCCAGCTGTAGAAACTTGGGGAGCTTGGCAAGAGTGTGAGTCCTTCCTCCACATAGAGACCATCAGGTAGGTTGAGGAGGGTCCCAACATGGTCCCCACCAACCTGGATAAAATTAAAAGGGCTTATGAGACACCCAGTAACACGGTAGGGTTCCAGCTGAGACAAACACTTTACAAGGGAGATATGGTGACCTGGAACAACCTGAAAACATAGTAATAGCAGGAACTATAAGGATTGACTTACATCAATTCTCCTAGGCTAGTCAGCCTTAGGAAGAATATAGGACTCACCCAACAGGACCTGCAGGAGGAATTCAGGTGCCTGGCACTCCACTTCATTGTGGCACCCAGCAATTGGACAAACATCAACCACACAGTAGGCTAGATACATACTATCGACAATTGAGACTAGTGGGATTGAAAGACCAGATATTAGCCTGAAAGGTGAAAATCAAAACAAAACAGCAAAATGCGATCTCAAACATCTAGTCCATCAGGAGCAACTATAGGAGACATTGAAATAGAGGACTTTAAAAGTGATGCACCAGAAATCTCAGAAAAGATAGCAAGTGAAATAAACAAATCCATGAGGCTATAGAGGAAATCAAATTAGAAATAGTTTCTCATGTAAAGATAGATTTAACAACCTTATTTAAAGAGTTGCTCAGCATAGCCAGTGAAGAAATAGATAAAAAAGTACAGGAGCATGGGAAACTGATTGAAATCTTGAATGAACAATATAGAAAACAATCAGAATCCATGAAACAAATTCAAAGAGATATCCAAGAAACAAAAAATTCTATTGAAACCTGGCAAAACCATTTAAATGAAGCTGAGGATAGAATTTTGAACCTTGAGGACAGAATCAAAATTAGTGATCATCAAAGGATAGAACTTTTAAAAATAACAAAGCAGCATGAAATGACAATACAACAGCTTCAAGATGATGTCAAGGGAAAAAATATAAGATGACTAGGCATCAATGAAGATGCAGGAGTCAACATGAATGACATTGGTAAACTATTCACAGAAGTAATAGCAGAAAATTTCCCAAACATGAAGAAAAAATATATGCAGATAAGTGAGGCATACAGAATGCCAAACAATCACAACTAACATAAATCTACATGCAGACATATAAAATTAAGATCCCAGACATACAAGATAAAAACAGAATGCTAAAAGCTGTTACAGAAAAGACACAACTAACCTATCTGGAAAGGACATTAGAATCACAGCACACTTTTCAGCACAAATCCTCAAGTCAAGACAAGCTTGGAATGAGGTGTTTCAAGTCCTGAAAGAAAACAACTTTAGACCCAGACTGATGTACCCAGAAAAACTTTCTTTCAAATTTAATGGAGAAACAAGATACTTCTATGACAAAGAACAACTGAAGAAATTCATGTCCACCAAACCAACCCTAGAAAGAGTACTGAAAGACATACTAGATAGAGATAAAAATGACCACAATTTCCAGAACAACAACAGAAAGAAACCACCAGGCATGGCAAGCAATTGAACAAGGGGAAAAGCAAAAAACCAACAACAGGAACATAACATGACAAAGTCGAACCAGTATGTATCACTTATATCCATCAGAATAAATGGCCTCAATTTACCTATTAAAAGAAACAGATTGACAGAATGGATCAAGAAACAGGATCCCAAAATATGCTGTATACATACTTAAAAGGAAACTCATAGACTAAAAGTCAAAGGATGGAAAGCAGAATTCCATGCAAGAAGAACTCAGAAAAAAGCAGGGGTAACTATTCTGTTTGCAGACAACATGAACTTCAAACCTAAAATGATTTAAGGAGATAAAGAAGGTCACTACATACTTGTTGGTGGAAAAATTGAAGAGGAAGAACTAACAATTATAAACATATATGCACCAAATACAGGAGCACCCAACTATATAAGACAAATACTAGTGGACATGAAAAACCAAATACACAAGAACACAATTATAACAGGGGACCTTAATACCCCATTGTCACAAAGAGATAGATCAACTAGACAAAAAGTCAACAAAGAAATAATAGAACTGAATCATATCTGTGAACAAATCGACTTAGTAGATGTTTTCAGAGTGTTCCACCCAACCACATCAGAATATACATTCTTCTCAGCTGTGCATGGGACATTCTCCAAAATGGACCATATAATAACCCATTATAGATTAAGTAAATGCAAAGGGATTGAAATTATCCCATGCATATTATCTGACTATAGTGCACTGAAATTGGAAACTAATGGCAAAATAAATTGCAAAACCTGCATAAATACATGGAAATTAAATAACAACCTTCTGAACAATCAGTGGGTTACAGGTGAAATTAAAGAAGGAACTAAGCAATACCTATGATTCAAGGAAATTGGATACACTGTACCATAATCTGTGGGGTGCAATCAAAGTGATCTTAAGAGGGAAATGTATAGCAATAATTACACCAAGAAAACATAATGAGCACAAATAAACAACCTACTGCTACATCTCAAGCTTCTAGAAAAAGAAGAGCAAGTCAAGCCCAAAGCTCACAGAAGAGAGGAAATTGTAAAGATCAGAGCAAAAATTAATGTAACAGAAACAAAAAAGAAACAATACAAAGAATTAATGAATCAAAAAGCTGGTTTTTTGAGAGAATACACAAAATCAATAAACCTCTAGCCAGCTTATAAAAAAAAAAAAGAAAGAAAAACACAAGTTCATACCATAAGGACTGAAAAGAGAGAAATCGCTACAGATCCCATTTAAATTCAAAAGATCATGAATACCTACTTTGAAAATCTCTACTCACACATCGTGGAAAATGCAGAGGAAATGGACATGTGTACTACCAAAGCTCAATCAAGAAAATAAAACAATTTTGAATAACCCATTATCAGCTACTGAAATTTAAAGCATTATTAAGAACTTATCAACAAAGAAAAGCCCAGGTCCTGATGGATTCATGCTGAATTCTAAAAGAAATTTAGAGAAGATTTGATGCCAATACTCCTTAAACTCTTCAATAAAATTGAAGGGGAAGTAATCCTCCCTAACTCATTCCTGGAGGCAAGTGTTACTCTGATATTGAAACCAGAAAAAGACCCAACCAAAAAGAAGGAGGACTATATGCCAATCTCACTAATGAAGACTGATACAAAGATTCTAAATAAAATACTGGCAAATAGAATGCAAACCATCAAGAAGATTATACATCACAACCAAGTGGGATTTATCCCAGGAATGCAAGGATGGTTTAAAATATGCAAATCAAAAAATGTAATACACCACAGCAACAGAGCCAAAAACAAAAGCCACATGGTCATCTCAATAGAAACAGGAAAAGCTTTTGATAAAATTCAACACTTGTTCATAAAAAAAACCCTACAGAAATTTGGAATATATCATATCTACCTCAATTTCATAAAGGCCATCTATGACAAACAGCAACCAACATTATACTAAATGGACAAAAACTGAAAGATTTCACTCTAAAATCAGTAACAAGACAAGGATGTCTACTATCACCACTCCTATTCAATATAGTTCTGGAAATATTAGCCAGAGCAATCAGACAATAGAGAAAAATAAAAGGAATAAAGATAGGAATGTAGGAAGTTAAATTATCACTATTTGCAGAAGAAATGATACTGTACATAGAAGACCCAAAAAAACTCCATTAAAAGACTACTAGAGGTAATAAATTCATCAGTGTAGCTGGATATAAAGTCAACACTCAAAAATCAATAGCATTCCTGTACACAAACAAAAAACTCACTGAGAGAGAAGCTATGGAAATATCACCTTTCACAATAGCATCTAAAAAAATGAGATGCTTAGGAATCAATCTAGCCAAGAATGGAAAAGACTTATATGATGAACATTATGCTACTCTAAAAAAGGAGATTGAAGAGTATATTGGAAAATGGAAGCATATTCTTTGCTCTTGACTAGGAAAGAACAACATTGTGAAAATGGTCATACTCCCAAAACTGCTATACAGATTCAACACAATCCCAGTCAAAATACCATTAACATATCTCACAGATCTAGAGAAAATACTCCTAAAAGTCATTTGGAAACAGAAGAAATCTAGAATAGCAAATGTTATACTGTGCAAGGCAGGGGGCATTTTAATTCTTGACTTGAAACTACACTACAAAGCTGTAACAAAATCAGCCTGGTACTGGCAAAGAAATAGACCTGAGGATCAATTGAACAGATTAGAAGATGCAAACACAACTATAAAGACACTCAGTCACCTTATATTTGACAAAGGGGCTAAATATGTTCACTTGAAGAAGGATAGCCTCTTTAATAAATGATGTTGGAAAAATTGACTTTCAACATGCTGAAGACTGAAACTAGAACCATGCCTATCACTATACACTAAACTAAAGTCAAAATGGATCAAGGATCTAAATATTAAAACAGAAACACTAAATCTACTTGAAGACAAGATAGGTAGAAATCTTGGAGACATAGAAGTAGGCAGAGAATTCACTAACAAATCACAAACAGCACAGGAAATACTTCAAAGAATCAACAACTTTGATCTCATTTATTAAAAAGTTTTTGCACTTCAAAAGAAATCAACAACAAAGTGAAATGGGAACCCACCGAATGGGAATGAATTTTAGCCAGCAATCTCTCAGATAAAGGACTTATATTCAGAGCATATAAAGAACTGAAAAACATCAAGCCCCCAAATTCAAAGATCTTCTTCAAAAATGGGCATCTGAGATGAATACACAGTTCTCAGAAGAAGATATACAAATGGCAAATAAATACATGAAGAAATGGTCACCACCACTGGTCATTTGAGAAACACAAATTAAAACAGCCTTGAGATTTCATCTCACTCTGGAAAGAATGGCTGCCATCAAGAAATCAACTGATACAAATATTGGCAAGGCTGCGGGAAAAAAGAAACACTGCTCCACTGTTGGTGGGAGTGTAGACTGGGGCAGCCACTCTGGAAATCAGTATGGAGATTCCTCAAAACATTAGGATTGGAAGTTCCATTCAACCCAGCTATTCCTCTCCTGGGTATTTTCCCAGAAAACCTGAAAAAGTCATGTCACAGTGATATATGCACACCCATGTTTATAGCAGCACAGTTTGTAATAGATAAATCTTGGGAACAACCAAAATGCCCATCAACAACAGAGTGGATGAAATAGATGTGATATTTTTAAGTGGAATATTATTCAGTTATAAAAAAGGATGATCTTGAGGCTTTTATAGGTAAATGGAGGCAACTTGAGACTATCCTCATAAGTGAAATAAATCAAACTCATGTTTGTAAATATCACATTGTCACTTAGTGTAAAAAATAAAAAAACTACAGGAATAATAAGATCCAAAATGTATAATAGATATTGTAAAAATGTAAGGGAAGGAAAGTGTTCTAAAGGATATAACTGTATGTATAAGTGTATAAGAGAGATAACCATATTACTAAGTTTTTGTTGGATCATTGAATAGAATGATTTGTACCGTCATTGTTTGATTATCCACATTTTATGCTTTGAATTTGTAACCTGAACAACTATTTCTAAGCTAACAATATGTAAACTATCAACTAGTGATTTCTTAGTGTTATTTTTAAATTCTGTATTATTTCCACTCTTTTTTCCTTTTGCTTTTTTTCTTTAACCAAAAAAAATTGAATTACATTTTAACTGAATATAGACTCAACTTTCATGTATTGAGGATAACTTTTAAATTTTTTTGATTCTCCAGAAAACACTGTTTTAGGTCAATAACTACTGTTTGCCAGATCTTATATATTTTGTGCAAAATAGAATGGGAATAGTGAAAATTTTAATTAATAGCTGCATATGTAAAATATCTGAGTTATTTATAATTAAATATTAAAGACATTTATGAACTATAAATTCATGTATCTTTGCTTCTTAAAATTTATAAATGACGCATTTGTTTCTACTAAATATGTTTCATAGAATTTATTATACTAGTGAGTGTGTTTGTGTAACAGCAATATAAAATCAAAAGGCTCCTAATCTCTAATAAATCTGAGTAAATTCTAGTAAAACTGTATACATCAAGAACAGATACTTGTACAATTGTAGCTCAAGATAAAAGTAAATTTTAAAAATAAGTTTCAAAGCAATTGATTGTTATATCTAGTCATTTTAGTGAGCATATCTATTAAATTTATGAAGCACAATTTATGTAATATCTTAAACACTTGCTCTAAATGGTTAATATGGGTTTTGAACACTTGCTCAAAATGGGTTTTTAAAAAATTTTATTTAAAGAGAAACAAAAGCATGTAAAGGGTAGAGATAATACAGAATTCCAAAAAAAGATAAACAATAAGAAATCACTAGTTAATAAGTTACATATTGTCCTCTTAGAAATAGCTGTTCAAGTTACAAAATTAAAGCATACACAGTAGATAGTCAAACAGTGAGAGTGTAAACAGCTATGTATGCATGAATCTCTACATGTATTTCTATCCTTTCTGTATTAGAGGGAAAAACAAAACTTAGCAAGACAAAACAAAACAAATTTCTATAAAAACATGAAACCAAAAAGTTGTCTAAAACCACAGTACAAGGTGATCTACAATGATTACTGTGTTCTTATTATCTCCATTAGAATGTCTTATTATCAGGCATAATTGAATATAGCAGTATAATTGAGTATAGCAGTAAATAATAATAGTAGTAAAAATAAAACATTGTAGACAGTATAAAACTTCAAAGGCAGGTAATAATCAAACCATAGTGGATATTCTAGTGGATCTTGTCATCTTAAGTGCAGTTGCCTATGCTCTCAGACTTGATACTATCAATCATAACAGCTTTCAATAAAATTGAGCAATACAAAACAGCAATCCAACAAACCAGATTTGATTATGATCAGTCGTGGTAAAACATTGTAGGTTTTACAGAGCTTTAGATTAAGTTAATAGGAAATTAAGGATGATTACCATTCTATATCCTGTTATTTTTCTGGATTACTGTCTGTGCCCCCAAATCTAGTACAGGTAGAATGACTGCAACAGAATATAATACATCTAAGCAGAGTAGTGTGAGTAATGTGGGTTTTAAATCCTGGTGCACTATTAACAATATAGTGTATCAAGGCCATCTATGTTAGAGATTCTAGCCATCCTTCTCTGCCTCATTTCTGCTATGCTATTTTTCTGCCTTTATTTGTCTACTTTTCTCCTTCATTCTACTGCCTGCCCCACTCACTGAGGCCTTTCTGTCACTGTTCCTAAAATCCTGGTATTTTTTTCTCTCTCTAGAATGTCCTTCAATATTTTCTGTAGGGTTGGATTGGTGGTCACAAACTCGCTCAGTTCCTCTTTATCATGGAAGCATCTTGTTTCTCCATTAATTTCTAGTGACAGTTCTGCAGGTTACATCAGTCTGGGCTGGAGGTTATTTTCTTTTAGGGCTTGGAAGACTTCACTCCAAGCTCTTCTTGATCTGATGGTCTGTGTCGAGAAGTCAGTCATGATTCTGATGGGCTTACCTTTATAGGTAATCTGTTTCTTTTCTCTGACAGCTTTTAATATTCTGTTTTTATATTGAATTTCTGGTATCTTGATTATTATATGTCTGGGTGTAGATCTGTTTTGGTTGTAGGTGGCTGGAGTTCTGTATGCCTCACATAACTGAATGTCATTTTCTTTTCCCATGCTTGGGAAGTTTTCCTTAA
>PVLA01015391.1:0-25547 GCA_004027455.1 Hydrochoerus hydrochaeris
AGTAACAAGATTGAGATGTTACAAAGATGAAAAGAGTTAATTAACACCTGCTAAGCCTGGGGCGCTTCCTGCTTGGGGCTGGGGGTTGCTGCCAAGGTTAGCATATATATATATTCCAGCTTCTAAAAAATAAAGCGGATTCAGATTCACTCACAGACTGGTGTGCAGTGTTTTCTGTCTCTCAATCGCCGACTCCCTGTCCACCTTTGGGAAACCCTAGCCCTGCCGCAGCTGGACTCCGGCAGTAATGCAACTCCTTGAATCAAAAAATAGTCAACATCTTGGCATAGTTGCTTAAAGCATTGTTTTGTTTTCTTAAAAATATGTAGCTTTTGAGTTAAATGGTAAGTGAGCCCTAGGCCACTTTGGCTATAGATACAGTAGATCAGGAACCTGGGGCTCAAAGAGGCATCACTCACCTGTTTCCCAGCAGCACAATTCCCAGCCTGAGAAGTCGGAGAGAACCTAAGAGGCGTGGTCAGGTGAGTGGATAAGCAGAATGTGCCACCTAATACAATGGAAAATTACTCATCCCCAAAGGGAAAGAAATCTGGACATGTGATGGCATGGAGGATATTATTTGAAGTGACATAAGACAGTCACGAGAGGTCAGTCCTGCATGACTTTGGGTGCGTGAATGCTATGGTTTAGATGGAGAGGGCCTGGCAAGGCCTCCCGTGTCCAGAGGTGGGGCTCTAGGAGGAGACTGCATCGTGGCAGTGCTATGCTCCCCAGTTCATTTGTCACCACGAGTGCAGAGCTAAATGTGCTGTGAGGACGTAGAGTCTGACTGGCAGGAGCAGTCACTATGACCAGGTGGAGCGTCTCTCCTTTCACACTTCTTCCCTTCTCTCTCTGCTCTTTAGCTGCCACGGACTGACGGCCACGGACTGACTGCCACGTCCTTCAATTCCATCTCCACCTTGGAGCCAGACAACCAAAGGCTGAGCGCTTGATCCCAATCACACTCTCCTCCTCTAAACTGTGGGCATCATGTCGAGTCTCAGCTCAGCCAAGAACCTGAGACTAAGACGGTATCTATATCAGTCAAACTCAGAGAAACTAAGTACAATGGGGGTGGTCAGGTCCCCTGGGAAGGAGGGGAGTGGGTGTTAGTATTTACTGGGTAGAGGTTCAGTTTTGCAGGAGGAAGAGGTGGACAGAGATGGTGGCTACATGACAGCATGGGTCTTCTTACTGCCTCTAAACTGCACCCTTCAAAGTGGGTCAGATGAGAAAATGTAAGGCATTTTACCACAATTGAGGAAAAGAAGAGGCCCCAATGTGTTGAGTTCCCACCACCATGATGTATTTATTCCTGAAATAACACCAAAAGAGTAAACTTTATTTTGCCTCCTAGGTTCTGACGTTTCGGTAGAGGCTGTCTGGCCCTACTGTGTTTGGGCCCGTGGGGGAGCCGTTGGGGTGGAGGGGCGAGGGGCAAAGGGAGGAGGCTAGGAGGGGCTGGGGCCCAACACCCCCCAGACACCCCATATGACTTCAGCCCCGCCCCTTATGCCCTGTCCCCAAAGGTTCCTGCTGCCACAGCCCCGAGAGGGTGGAGAGTCTCCACGAGGCCTCTGAGGGCCGGTCAGGATCTAAACGACAGCACCGTGTTATTTTGTAATTTATAATTATAATGAAATTTATAATTTCATTCTCCTTTTCTGGTATGCGGGGGAGGGGATAGTGTCATGTATTTACTGTCTTCTGTTCAATCTTTTATGCTTTTAAAGACATATCTATGAAGCCATGAAAGATTTATAGTGTTCTTATGAGTTTCCTAGAATTTCCATTGAAAATATACCATACAGCACATTTGGCAACTTTACTTTTATTATCGCATTTTATTTATGGAACTCTCTATTGTTATTCAAATGCCTTTTGATTCTTTTTGCTGCTTCCAACACTTTTGTAACGACTGTGTCTCCTCCCAGAATAGCAGCTACACTTAGCTGGAATGTGGGGTCACTGGGTGAATGTGTCCAGTTACCCTGGATAATGTCAGTTTGCTCTGAAAGTTATTACCTGAATTTACATACAGACCAGTGGGGTTCAAGCGTACTCATGTATCTGTAGTTTTAGCAAGAACAATGTTGACCATTAAAAATTATTTTGTCCAATCTAATGAGTGTGAAACAGTATCATGTTACTTAACTTGATTACTAATGTGCTTGAAAATCTTTCCATTTATTTATTTATTTATTTATTTATTTATTTTTATTTTAAAGAGAATAAAACAAAAGAGGACAGGTCTAAGCAGATCAGAACAATGTAAGCAACACAGCACTTCACAACAAGACAATTGGGTATTAACAGTAGCTATCATAATGTCGCTTTCTTTGCTTTCCATATATTTATAAACCACCAGTTTCTCTTGTCTTTGAATCACCCAGACCTTTCATCTCCTTCCTGCTGTTTTTATTTTTTAAAATCCTACTTTATTGATTTGTAGACATTAATTTTTTGACATAGAAAATGCATGTTTAGTTTTATCCTTTAACATTTGTTTTTATGCTAACAAAGATTTTAATTTTGGAGTGTCAAATTTAAAAATGTTTTTGTTATAATTTATGCTTTTTGTTTTTCATAAATAATTTTTTGCTCTCAGCCCCAAAAGTATTATCTGATATTTTCTTCTAATTAATTTCAATTTTTCTTTTTCTAATTAAGATTTTTAGTCAGTATGTAATTTGTTTTGAGAACTCATGATTTTTCAACAGGATTATTAAATTTTTCCTTAATGCTTAAGTATTAGTGGTATAGGGTGGAAATTCTGAGTATCTTAAATATTTACATATGCTTACCAAGGTCTAGGATGGCCTTTAGGGAATTTTAATGACTTGTTCTTGTTTCATTTCTGCCTTTCATCTCAGTGTTTGAGAGTGATTATGTCATGCTCACACCCTCACAAACACATATGTAGGC
Organism: Hydrochoerus hydrochaeris; assembly: GCA_004027455.1. Taxonomy (NCBI): domain Eukaryota; kingdom Metazoa; phylum Chordata; class Mammalia; order Rodentia; family Hydrochaeridae; genus Hydrochoerus; species Hydrochoerus hydrochaeris. The sequence continues at coordinate 2,929 of PVLA01015391.1, forward strand.
CCACATACAAACATACATAGGTGAAGAATTTTAATTTGTAATTTCTTATCATATGTTTTAGTTACTATTCTCATTGCTGAGACAAAACCCTGTCATCTTTTACTGTAAAACAATATGCTGTCTCAAATTGACCCTGCTATTTGGGGGTTTGAATTTGACTGGCATATTTGGGCTCAATAATTTATTTTTACCTTTATGGGGAACTTTTTTTTTTTTATTGGTACTGGGGATCAAACTCATGACCGTGCACTTTCAACCCAAATAAGAATTTTCTTCTTTCTTTCTTTCTTTTTTTTTTTTTGTACCAGGGATCAAACTCACCTTATAGTGAACTTAACAAACTCCACAATCTTTAAATAGTTCAAGACAGGCTGCTTGTGCATTTTGGTAGTTCTCATGCTGTGCACATCACCTGTCATTTCATCCTGTCTTCATGTCCCCTGTCTGATCTCTTAATTTTAGCTTAATTTTTATTGACATAATAAATGTACATCTTTGTGGGATATAGTGTGATGTTTTGGTACATGTGTACATTCTAAATCGATCACTAATTACCCTTGACATTATAAGTCACCTCAAACAACTGCCACTTTTTTGTGATGAGAGCATTTGAAGTACTCTCTACTGGCTATTTTGAATTATGCAATATCACTAAGTCTAACCACAGTTTGTGTTATAGAATACCAAAACTTTCCTTTTGCTTTTTGATGTACAATAAGTAATTATACTTCATTTTCTGACTTAGAGAGTTTTGGAGATAATTATTTTATTTATCTTTTGATTATTTAGTTGGCAGATAATAAATGTGAATCTCTATTGGGTACAGTATGATGTTTCAGTACATTTATGCATTCTGTATTTGATCAACTCAGAATACTTATGTTATTCATAAAAGACACATTTGAGTCTAATTTTTGAAAGCTGCACTAACATTCTTAAAATTAAATCTTTGTTTTAACATTTCTAAAGGAATCCAGCTTTTTCCTCCCCTTGCAGATGCTGGGGGACATGCCAAGCTTTGCTTCTTGATTTACTTCCTTCTCACCCCATTATTCACTGATAAATGCTGGGTTTTCTTCTGCTCTGTCCTCACCATTTTTTGGCTCTTGTTATTTGTAGCTTGTTTTTGAACTACAACTTTATCTAATACAATTAATTTTCAGTAGTTAATTTTATTTTCTCCTCTTTTATTATTACCCTTTTCATGGTACTAAGAATCGAACCCAGTGCCTTCTCAATGAGCTACATCCTTAGCCTCTTTTATTTTGAAACCATCTCACGGCCATTGCATTGTCCGAGCTAGTTTTCAAACTTGTGTTTCTCTTGCCTCAGCCTTCCAGAGCGATGAGATTACAGGCATCACATCAGGCTTATTACCTTGTCCTTGACAGCCTTACTTTTATTCATGCTTTTTAGAAAACTAACAGATGGCGTATCAGCTTCCCCAAGTAATTTTCCATACCCAGATCCACCTCGTCTCTCTTTTTGAGTGTGTCCTGCAGAGTGGGTCTTGCAGAGTGTGTCAGTGATTTTCAAGTCAAACCATGTAGCCCTGGTGAGGACATAAACCTACCTCCCAGCTCAGCGTTGGGTGACCCCTTCTCCTCAAAGGACTATGGAAGTACCACTTTGTTTTCTGCCAGCACTGCCTTTACGCAGCGGAGGAGAGTGAAGAAAGATATGACTGGTTGTCACTGAACACTGTCACAGCCTGGACCATGGCTTCCTGAAACTCACAGGTTCACAGATCATATAACTATACCTGGAGGTGACTCAGGATCAGAAAGGTCATGACGGTAACCCTGTGACTGCTTTCCATGTCAGTGGAGGTGACACTGAGTCCCTCACACATAAGACAGGACATGTGAGCACACAGCACCAGCCTGTGGTATTTTGATCTTTAGTTCTAGCTTCCAGAACCATAAGGAAATGAATTTGTCTTCTCCAAGCCAGTCTGTCTGCATTTTTTAATGGCAGCCATAGCAAAGTAATAGAAGCACTTATTCTGTGTCAAGAACTGTAGAAACTGTTCAGTCTCCACCAACAGCCCCGTGGCACTTTTGTCTGATTGCATGAATGAGAAATTGAATATTAGAAGGGGGGACTGGCTTGCCGAGGTCAATAGCTTACAAGTGGTAAAGTTATTAAACCAAGACCTGATTCTAAATCATGCTTTTCCTTCTAAGCAGCAGTTTTGAAATGAGAAGCTATTTGGATGCTGTTTCCCTTAAGAGGAATCTGCGTCTGATTCTTGCAATGCATGGGACATCATTTTGCATACTGCTTATTCCAGTTACCTCCATGTCAGCCGATCAGCACCTCAAACTAACTTGCTCTGAGCACTAGGGAGCATGAATGTCATGCCTATGTTTAGCAGTGTGTGTGTGTGTGTGTGTGTGTGTGTGTGTGTGTGTGTATGTCTCCTCTCCAAGTTAGTTTACTGCTCACCCTCTGCAGGTCTTGAGTTCTTCCCCAACTATCCCAGAACTTATTCTGGATCTTCACCATTACACTGTTATAACCTCAGAACTCTGCATTCTCTCTTCCTCACTTATGCTCTTGCTTCCTTTTGCAAGTGGATAGTTGTGTATTTCTCTATATAATTGTTTTAAATGCCATCTATCTTTACTGATCTATAAACATTGTGAAAGATGGACTGCTTTCCTGACAGAGCCTGGCATGGAGCTAGCACTGTTAGATAAAGGAAAAGGGAATGAATGACCATAAGGAGTCTCCTGTTCCCATTCAGCCTTGCTTTGGGAGATGCCCCAGTCTCTCTGGGACAGGCCCTCTTAGACACCCTAGAGAAAAGCTGAGAATGAGCTTTAAGGCTGGAGTCCTGGGCCTGAACTTAGAATGGGGCTCACTTTCTTCCCAGTTGTTTGAAAAAGCCAACTGTTTTGGGCATCATTCTCCCTATGTGGAAAAGGAAGAATTGGACCAGATACTAGTTGAAGTTCCTGAGGTCCTCTGCTCACTATGATCCTGTGCCATTGCTAGGCACAGCACCTCCCTGTTTCAGGCAAATCATAGGAGCAAGGGAAGATTGGAAATCCCAAGGAGATCCACCAGAGCACAGATGGTGGACTAGAGCCTTGAGATTTTTGGAGTTTGGAGGGCTTCCACAGGCCAAGCTTCCTTGAGTCAAAAATTTAACTTTTCTAGGCTAAATTCATTCTGAGCCCCAAATCCAGTTGCCAGACTCAGTACACCTGTCACCTGGAGGCACCAGTGGGAGCTTGGGAGTGGAGGTGCAGCTCTCAAGGAGGAAACCACCACAAACTTCCAGATTTGTGCAAACATGGAATAACTAGGTAGCACAATGGCTAATGAATTTAATGTAGATAATTACAGTTTAATGCACATTAAAAAAACAATTTAAAGTCCTGATATACACTGATGGTTTCTGACTCCTTGGGGCTGTTCCCGAGATAAAAAGGATTGCTCTGTGCTTTCATGTCACAGATAGTTGCTTTCAGATCACAGGAGATCTTTGAGCATGCATTTGCCAATAGGCTGCCCTTCCTGTTGTTTTTGTCTAGCACAAATAAAGCTATTGGTTGATGATGAGCAAGAGGCCTCTCCCTGAAATGACAGCTCTCTAAGCTGATTAAGATATGTGTTCAGATAATCTGCACTTACCTCAGGGAACCAGTGTCTTTGTCACTATTCCCATTGCTGGGACGAAATATCTGATGGCTGTAGCTTAATGAAGAGCTTCATTTGGGCTCATGTTTTAGAAATTCCTGTTCTTACATGGCAGAAGGGCCCAAGTGGAGGAACTCACACCATGGAAACCAAGAAGCAGAATCAAGCCAGGAACTGGAGAGGGTGACACACCCTTCCGGGTCACCCCCCTATCTCTTTTCACCAAATCCTACCTCTTAACAGCAAGTCAGCTCTGCCACCCTAAATTCCAATCACCCTCTAAATGCATGAGGCTTTGGGGGCCATTTAAGACCTAAACTATAGCAGCTGGCTTTGCTGTACAGCTTGGTGCATAAAGCTGCAGCTGGTCTTAAAGAAAATAGAAGCTCAGGCTTAGAGCCATGAAAGCAGTGATTTTGAGCCCTCACTGACCTTGAGAATGAGAAAAAAGGGTTATGATATGGCACGTGGTGATCGGAGGAGGAGGCCCAGGTCCGAGCCTCAGGGTCACCCATGGGTGGAGCTCATCTGGGTGCTTCTCTCTGCAGCCATTTGCCAGCCACTGAGCAGAGGAGTGAGCAGGCTCAGGCTACGGGTATTTGCAGTTGACCCGTATGGGGAACTCTTACATGAGAATCATGATTTCTAAATCTTCTTGAAAAATCAGACAATTTAGGCACAATGGACCCATGTTCTAATGGGTCAACAATCAGCAGGAGTGAAGAGCCACTGCTTCAACAGGAGCTGGTCTCCTGTTCTCCACATTCCAACTCGCCTGTCTTCATTTAGGCTGCCTTCCTGGTCCTAGTAGGGACTGGAATTTGCATTCTCTGCTCTACTCAAGCAGGAGCTGGACTAGCAGATATACAGCTCTCCTTTCAGGGGGCATCCACTGGGCACAGTTATAGCTCATTCACCAACACACTAAGAGCATCTGCTCTGCACCTGACTGTGTGCTGCCACTGAGATGTTGAGATGCGCCGTCCTCACTGACTTCTTGTTTACAGTTTCTACAGAAGATGGCACATTAGCAGATAGAGTGAATTACAAAGTAATTGCCATGGTAACCCAGGCATATGTAGACAATCCTCAGTATCCTTACTACATTGGCCTGAAAGCTGGTTGATGGCTTCCATAAGCAGGTGATATGGTTGGAATCTGTGGCTATGGGTCCTTTAAGATGTAATTAGTGTCAGTGAGATCACAGTTGATGCCACATTGCTTTACAGAAAGAAAAAGAGAGAATCAGGCTGACATGCCCATTCTGTCTCACTACTTGATGTCCAACATCGTATTATAATGCAGCAGTCAGGAAAACTTTACCAGATGCCAGGGAGATGCATCCTAGAAGGCTCTTGGATTTCCCATCCTCCAGGACTGTGAGCCAAATAACCTTCAATTCTTTATAAATTATCTGGTCTCAGGCATTTTGTTGTAGTAACAGGATATAGACTGAGACAGCAGAACTTGTGCTGAACCACTGGGAAATCAATTTTAGCATTTACCATAAGAAAGAAAAGCAATTTCCCTAGAAAAGTCTATAGAATATTCCTCACTGGACTGGCAGGCCAGCAAAACAGAGAAACACAGCTGCAGAAGGCTGCTCAGTGAGTGAGGATGCGAGCCACAATTCTTGTGTCTGACATTTGGAGCAAAGCATGGATGTGGACTAAAACTCGATGTGAGAGTTTGGGACAAGAATCCGAAGTACAGATGAGGCCTTGTGGGAGCAAAGCCTGCTGGACTCCCAGGGGACCATCAGCCTGGCAAGGGACTTCCTGCATGTCTGCTTCCAGGAGAGATGAAGGGGTGTGAGCATGATCTTTATCCTCAAACTGTGGGAGCTTAGCCTGCACAGCATTGTTTGCTTTCCATCACACTGTGGCGATGTTCCTATGTTTTGGTATCTATGCCTTTTTCACAGGGCAAGCAAACATTTCGGCATCTTTACAAGGTTCTGACATTTTAGAGTTTTATTTTTAACAGACAAACACTAATTGCTCCTCAGGACAGGCCTCTGCTTCAGAAACATCTGCCAGGCAGTGGGTTTCAAGGTAAGTTACAGGAGGCAGGGTACTTATAACGAGATTGTCTGAAGTCCATGGCCTGGTGCCCGGCACCTGGAACACTTGGGGGCTCAGCAATCTGACACCTCCCCATCTCCTCACGAGTTCATGGGGACATTGCCACTGTTCTCAGCTGCCTCTTCTGCCAGGTGGTACAGACTGTAGCAATTCTCTTTTTAGCTGCTAAAGGGTAGTGATGGGTTGAGTACACTAAGTAGTGTTTTTTCAGGTATTGAAAAGTGCTCACATGAGAAAGATACTTCTTGCATTCTGACACATGCCCACAGTGCCAACGTCTCCTTTATTTATAGATTTCTTCAATTAACAAGTTGGAAATACTGTCTGTAGACAACTAAGATGCTACCCAGTTTTGGCGCCTCTCCCCAGAGTGCCACACGATGTGGCCAACTCTTCATTTAGGGGCAGGATACAAAACCGAACAAACTTTACGAGTGGGTCCTTCGGGAGCTGGGATTGTGATGGGGACCAGGACATTCTTCATGTCTCTCCTCCAGTCACAGTGAAATTAGCTGGGCACTGTCATCATCATGATCTCAAGAAAGTCACTTAAACTCTGTAAAGTTTCTAGATCTTTCAAGGAGGTCAATTCTTTCCCATTCTGCAAAAGGGCTGTGAAGCTAAAGATAGAATCCTTGTGAAGATTTTGATAAAGTGTAAGCTAGTAAACATAGGTAAGAAAATATTATTATTGTTAGTTTTACTCTGTGAAGTTTGCACATGTAGCATAGGTGATTGTCAATTTTTCATAAATTATTTCCAGAAGTAACAGTAAGTTTGATAAAGACACAGGAAGCTGTCAAACTGCTTCTTGATTGGGGCCAACCAACAGCTATTAAATGTTTTGAAAAACTAACCAAAAAGAGTGAAATTAGCTGATTTCTTGGTTCATCAAGCTGACTGATTGGCCCTTCAGGTTGGAGTAGATAATTCTCGTGCACAGGGTTCAGTGTCGTAGGGCTGGCTGGGGTGGGCAGCAGTGTGTGCGAGGTGCTGCTCACTTTCCCCACCAGTGTGGGGCTGACGCCAACCCTCAAAGGCACAGGGTGCAGCACTCTTATGGATTTGTGATGTCTCTCTACCCCTCAGCCTTACTTGTTACCCACTCTCAATGTTTTTCATAACTCTGATGGGGACACAAGGAACGATATCATGGCGTGCTGGGGTATGGTCTCCTGCCACTAATGCTCCAGGGCGAATGCCATTCCCCAAAACTGAGTTAACGCTTTGACCTTTCCCAGCCTCTGAACTTCCTATTCTTGGCAGGAAAGGACAGAGGGGTTGAAGTTCGGAATGGTCTCTCCTCAGCCTGTTCTCTTTGTGGTACAAGTTGTTCCTGTCTCCCAGGTTGCAGGCTGCATCTCAACTCCAGGATGAAGACTGGGGGTGGCAAGGCCCTTGTGGTGGCTGGGTAACATGGATGGAGCCTCTCCGATGGGATTAGTGTCCTTACTGCAGGGGTCCCACTAGCTGTCTCATTTGCCACCAGGGGTGGGGTTGGAGGGAGAAGCACAGCAAAGTGGCTCTGAACCAGATGCTGAGTCTGGGGTCCCCTTGTTATGATGTCCTTACCTCAGAACTGGGGGACTTTTTCCATTTGCCCTTGAAGCACCCTCTTTGGTGTATCTATTTTGCAACCTAAATGGATGAAGACAGTGCCAGATCTCCACATGCAGCCTTTGCTCCAAACCTGGTCATAGGCTGGGTTCTGGGAAGCAGACTCAGGAGTGGAGTTGTTATGGTTTGTGTCTGGATGTCCCCTCAAAGCCTCATGTGGTCATGGGGGTGGGCTTTTCAGAGGCAACTGAATCTAGAGTTTGTGATTGGTTCATTGTCTAGTGCTGGGATTGGGAATGTGAGTGCTGCACTCGCTGAGGGTAGACAGCCTGCTTATAATGTAAGGGAGGAAAAGAGGCTTGCTCCTCTCCCTTTTGCTCTTGTTGCTTTTGCTGTCTTTTGTTGCTTTGAACTGTGCCCCTCTGCCATGAGCCACCCTGCCTTGGAGCAAGCTGAAACTTCTAAAAACTGTGAGCTAAATAAACTTTTCTTCCTTAACTTTGGGTGTTGAGTATTTTGTCCCAGCAATGAGAGGAAAGTAATCAGAATAGGAGTTGGTTAGGGATGGTCACCAGCAGGCAGAAGGTGGTGAGGTATGGGGCAAAGGTGAGCTGACAGACAATCCAGGTTGTACACTTTTAGGAGGGTGAAAATGACTCTACCCCTTACCCTGGCACCTGGCCACCTAGTGTGGGCTGCTCCAGGAAATGGAGAAGTTGGTCCTCAGCAGAGGGACACTTTGAGGAGCCCATCTGGGAGGGGTCTGGGCAGTGTTGCCCACAGCTGCACAGGAAGCAGCTGGCCAGGATTCTGGATGTTCTTGCATCCTCAGAAACCAGGAAAGGCACTGTATGTCCCTGCTCCACTGTGGGTCCGAGATCCTCCTTCCCTACCACTCCCTAGGATCCTGTGTTATGGCTCATATCTAGATGTCCACCCAAAGCCCCAGACCCTCTAGGTGGGACTTTTGGGAAGTGGCTGGATAGTGGGTATATGACACTGGGATTAAGGATGTGTGATCATCTACTGATTGTTTTCGCATAGTTCTGGGTATAGATAATAGAAAGCTCCAACCTGGGTATGGGTGACACCAAAAACTAGGTTTATAGCCAGGGTAAGTGATGAAGAGGAAAGAAGACAGGAGGCTTTCTGCTTTGCTGTCTCCTTCCCTGCCATGGGTTGTTTCTCTGCAGTGCCCCTGTGCCATGCCAGTTATGGACTGAAACCTCTACAAACTGTGAGCTGAAATGAACCTTCTCTCCTTTAACTTGTGGGTGTCAGGTATTTTGTCTCAGCAATGAGAAAGTAACTAAGAGACCTGACATTTTTCCTGTAGGAGATCCAGAACCTCACCCGCAGAGGCCTTAATTTCCTTGTCCCTATGCCTGTCTCCCTCTGGGCTTGTGGCACTTGTGCCTATATAGTTTCAATTATTCAGAGGGACCCAGAAGATCCCCTGGACTATACAACTGTTCCTTGGGCATACAACAGCACCTTGCTGGCATAGTAATTTTCTTCCTGCTGACTTATAGACATGAAAGGGCCCAGGCAGCAATCATACCACATAACTCAGTGGGAGCCCTACAAGGTCCCCTGCAGAAAGTGTGTCCCTGGGGAACAGCACCCACAATCCTGGAGACCAGAAGCCTGAGCCCTGCAGAACCCATCTCATGGGGGTGGGGAGTATAAAGTCTACCTTTTAATCACCAGGGGTCAATAGCAAGTAGGGCCCATGCTTCCAAGCCTCAGTTTCTGGATCCTGGGTATTTTCTTCCAGGGATTCACTCACTGAAGATGTTAGATGCATGTGGATGTTATACCCTGTGGATTGGCTCCTGTCCTTGTAAAGCATTGCCTCTGGGGCTGGCTCCTCAGCCAGAGGTTCAGCAGGCTGCTTCTGTGCCCCTTTGACTGGCAGCCTAGGTGACAAGGCAGAGGCAACCAGAGGACCTGGTGGTCAAACCCCTTCCCCACCAGGATTCCTTTTCAGAGCAGACCTGGAAGAAGCCCATAGGTCTTGGGCTCCTACTTTGACACAGCAGGTGCAAATTACAGCAACTCAGCCTTACACTGGAGAAAATGTCCCAACCTCATTCTCTGACCAGGGGACCAGCATGCCTGTAGATGTGGCAAGTCGTTGGTCTTGAACTTTGATATCTACCCTTGAGTATAAGTGTGAGTGGTTACTCCTTGTGTATCTATCCAGATGAACATATTGTCATCCATGAAATGGATGAGAGTGGTTTTCCACAGAGGTCCTGAAAGCAGAGGCTCAGTTTGGAGCTAACAGTCATGGGGTAGGGAAATGTCTCACTGTTGTAGTCAGGGTTTACAAAGGAAAAGATTTAATACAGGACACATAACTTATAGGATTATTTTATAATATTCACCCAAAGAGTCAAATGCAAAAGAGTGTGACAGAAGGTCTGTCCACACATATAGAGACCCAAAGAATCCAGTTGAGAACCTGGATCCCATGGAAATGTCTTGTCCTCCAGGAGCCAAACTGGAGGCCTAGACCCACAACGATGTCTCATGCAAGTCTGTATCAATGATCTGCACTGGGAAGGCCCAAAGGTCAGCAGTGGAAGATAGAAAATCTGCACCAGTGGGGTGAGGGATCTGTGCCAGCAGATCGAGGGATCTGCACTGGAGCCAGGAAACTACGCTCAAGGTAAGGATCAGCTCTCCCCCGAGGAGAACTGTAGCCATCCTCAGTGACCTCGAGGACCTGAGCTCCTCCAGTGATAACAGCTGAGTTCATATCAGGACAACCAGTGTGACAAGCTTTTCTAGGAGAACCAACAGCTCACCAACTCCCCCTCCAGCTCTCCTTTTATGCTATTGGCAGCAACCCTCAGGTGGGCTTTCCATGCTTAGTACCATGCTGGTGCGGTTCAGCTGGGTGTTAAAAGTTGACCACTAGTTAATTGCCACATTTGCTGAGCTTTTTAAATGTTTAACTCCTGTTCTAGGAGCTGTGCACACTTTTCTGTGTTTAATTCTCCTGCATTCTTATAAACATCATCACTTGTATCTCAGAGACAAGATGAGCAAGTATCAAAAAAAGTGGAAGCATGTGCATCGTCATGGTGTAGGAGTCAAGACATGAGCCCGTGACTGTTGGGGCAACAGAGTTCCTCCCACTCTGCCACTGCCACCTCGTCACGTAGGGAGCAAGGCAGGGTAGATGTGGGATCTGTGGCCCAAGAGCCCGCCTTCCTGATGGCTGTAAGGAAGAGGCTTCTGCTGCCTGGGATCCACCCCTTGTGTCCAGGTGAATGAGCAGTTTCCACTCTGCAGATAAAGGGGAGGAAGATGATGCCAGGGAGCACAGACCCCTGACAAAGTACCGCTGGAGCCACCCTGACAGGCGCAGCACCCAGGACAGCAAGGAGGATGGTGAGTGGGGGCAGCAGAGCTGCGTGACCCACTCTGCTCAGCTACTCATTTTGGAGGGATCTGGAGTCACTGATTACAGTGGTTTACATCCTGCTTGGCTTAAATCTATATCAAAGTACCAAGGAGGAAAAGCATGTCTGCCTGGTAGGTTTAAGACCTTACCTCCGACTCTTCAATCTCATATTATTAAAGGTGATATCAAGTGTAATTAGGACATCAACTGTCTCATTCTTGTAGAAAGGCTGTTGAATTAATTTGAGTACACTGAGAATCAAGTCCTCAGGAGCACAAGGAGGCAAATATCCTCAGGAGGCCTCTGCAGCACTGTGAGCAGCTCTTACATCCCCAACCAGCGGCCACATTTGTCATCTCCGAGCAGCAGAAAGCACTTATCTCATGCTATCCTCAGGTCAGTCAGGGCAAGGTGATGTCCCCATCACACCTGAAAGAGCTGCGATTCAGTAATTTGTTTAAGTCACTTATAGGATTAGCATGCAAAGAACCTAGGATCTACCAACATCTGCTCACCTCTGAACCCCTTAAAATTCCCACTAACTCAGCTGCCGGCCACAAGGTCAAATTTTGGAGAATTTAACTGGCTGTGATTGGCATACACTGTTTATGTCTCTGGAACCAGTTTACTTAGGAAATGTAAATTGGAATAACCCCTGTCTTGTCACCCTCAAGTGGAGGTGATCAGTAATAGACACAGATGTAGCCGGGCGTGGTGGCTCATGCCTGTAATCCCAGAACTCGGGAGGCTGAGGCAGGAGGATTGTTGTGAGTTTGAGACCATCCTGGGCTACAAAGTGAGCTCAAGTCCAGCCTGGACTGCACAGCAAGACCCTGTCTCAAAAAGACAAAAAAAAAATAGATACAGATGTGTTTCAAAACATTTTAAGTGTGCATTGTAAGTACATAGAAATATTTTCATTTAGTGGTCAAAGAGAATCATGAATCTCTCTTAGTAAGTGTTGCCATCTTAATAAGTGTTGCCAAAGATTTTGATGTATTTATTTCCTGTCATTTCATTGACCTGGAAAATTTGCCCCAAATCTCCTTTGCTGCCTTTCAAATATCTCCATTCTTAGAGCCTCTGCTTTCAGGCGCTGGCGTTTCCAAACGCCAGTGTTGTGCCTCCCCACTTGGTAGATGGTCTTGTCTTTGCAGAGACTCTTCAGGGCTGGGGCTGTGGACCATTCTCTTTCACTCAGCCACGCGGGAGGTGTGTGTTTCAGTGTTCCTAGGATGTCTGCTGGACTCAGCTACCTGCATGGAACTGTCAAGCCTGCATTTCTGAGACTGCCAGATCCAAACCAAGAAGTGACTATGCAGCACAGGGCAAGAACTGTGCTCTGATTTAAGCTGGTGAGGTCAGGGGTCCCACCGAGACCACAGCCTTAGGTCTCCCAGGGCTCCAGTTCCCAGGAGGGAGGATGTCAGGACTTTACTGAGCCAGCTATCCTGGGCTCTCACTGCCAACCAGGACACTTGACCACCCCAGATTTAGGGCCAACTATGCAGGGCAGCTACTGTCATAAGGAGCTTGTCCATGAGCCCCACAGGCTTGGGGTGCCTCAGTCTTATCTATATAGGGTGACATTGGTTCTAGAAGCAAGGGCTGCCACTGTCAGAGGTGGGGCTTAGAGCCCAGAATCCCATTGTGTTCAGCCAGGCAATTGGGGTGCAGCTCAGAGCAGCTTTCTGCAGTATTAGCACTGTGGGGAGATTGAGCTAGAGCTGAAGAGGATCCTTGCAAGCTACTCTGCTCCACAGTCAAGGATGAGAAGGTTCATGCTGGGTGATATGATGCATTCTCATCAAAGCTCTCGGTGTTGAACAAAGGAAGGTGGATGGAAGCTGGAAAAGGACAATCTAGGGAGAGCTACTGAGAGGCAAGTTCTGAGAATGGAGCAAATACAAGGAGTGAGCTCTGAGACTATTACCAGGGTTGGAGAAGTTATTGTTCGGGACCTGGCAGGACAAGGGTCTGTGAGGAGCTGCTGGGACCAGAGGGGTGGAATCAGAATTCCAGAGGGGCTGCACAAGGGTCCTGCTCCCTCTGTTTCCAGCAGAAACATCTCCTGGCATCCGACCAGCATATGCTCAGTAGTGCTGTGCTTCTGAGTGAGGGTGTGTGCTGTGTGTGGTCCTGGGCCCCGCAGGAGGCTAGGCAGCAGCCCTGGGTCCACTCGCTAAATACCAGGAGCATCCACTCGCCGGTCGCAACAACCAAAGATCTCTCCTCATGTTGCTAAACAACTCTTGGTAGATGATTCACCCCTAAATGAGGACCATTGTCTTAGACTGATCCTTGCTGATCTTAGCTTTTCAAACTATTTTCAAGATTGGTGTGTACCCCTTGCTGGGTCTGAAGAGCAAGGAGGGCCACTGGCAGACTCTTGGAAGATGTGCTCATTGAAAGTTGATGACTGGAGCTTTCTGGCTTCGATGCTGTTTGGAGACAGGACAGTGGGAAGACAGCCATGCCGATCTGCTCAGATGCTTGTTACAGCCACACACTTCCACCTTCCAGGCTCTCCAAGGGAAATGGAGACCTCCTGGAGCATCAGGACCTCCTTCAGGGACCCTTAGCTAATGAGCAGAGCAACTGGGTGTGTGTTTCTCCTTCGGGGGTAACTTACAAACGTGGTCCACACTGGCCCCAGGGTACCTCATTAGGTACCTATGCAAGGTTTGGCTTAAGAAAGGGCCCTTATTGGTTGTGGCTTTGCCTGTCACACTCTCTAGTTTTCACACTGACCTTTCCTGGAAATCATCTCCTAAATAGGTTATCTGTCTGCAGACTCTGGATTTAAGGTCTGTTTTAGAGTGACACACACACACACACACACACACACACTCATACATACAGATGGAACACTGCTAACCTGGCATTTGCATCTGTCCAGCTGGGCTGCATATGCAGGTGAATGGACATGCACAGACATGCAAATCAAAGGCACCACTACATGTAACACATGTCTGATATCACGGTTGCCATCCCCCGGCCACACAGAAAACTTAGTTTCTTTGAGTTTCATTCTGAGATTTCATAGCTAAGCAAGTATACACTCTAGATGGCAAGGAGTTTATGTAGACCTGTGCCATCTCATTCAGATTGGCCTTCTATTTTTGAGCACATTTTATACGTTACATTTCAGTTTCTACTGGAACACAGTTCCTGTTGCTGCCCTGAAAGACGGCATGTTTTAGGGCTCACACAGAGAAGCTGACTCTGGGCTGAGTCTTTACTCAGACCCCCATTTTAAAATAATTTCTTGCATTTGCCATCCAAATCTCTACCTTTATACTTTAGAGGATCCAGATAATTTAAAATCTCTGAATACCATTTATTAACTCGTTTTTTTATTTGCTAAGAAAACCCCATTGCAATATACATGGGTTAAGTTTCTTTAATGATTTCCTTTCTAAAAGTTTGATTTTCCTTGTATATATTTAAGGTGCATATAACACGTTTTGCTTTTTTTGTTTGTTTTGAGACAGGGCCTCTCTATGTTGTTCAGTTGGAGACTGGGTCTTGCTATGTTGCCCATCTGGACCTCAAACTTTTGATTCTCCTGCCTCTGCCTCCCCAGTAGCAGGGATTACAGGACATGCTACTATGTCTGGCCTCAGCATGATGTCTTGACATGACATAATTTGTGAAATTATCACTACAGTCAATCAATTTAGCATTCATCTCCTTACATAGCTACTATTGTGTTTGTAATCATGCCATTTTTTACACTTTGGCCAATAGCTCCCCTTCCAGCCCAACTCACCCCTCTTCTCTGCTCTCTGCTTCTAGGTATTTGGCTTTTTTAGGTCTCCACATGAGTAAGATCATGTAACATTTTTTCTCCTGTGTCAGATTTATTTCACTTAGCATAATGTCCTTCACTTTATCTACATGGCCACACACAGTGGAGTCACTTTCTTACAGGTTGAGTGGTGCTTTATGCTGTATTATAGCTGTCATGCAAATCTATTACACATATTCCAGAACCTTATATTGTATAATGAACATATGTTTTATATAATAGTTATGATAGATTATTTCATTGTTATATATGGGGTATGTGCTTGTATATTCCAGAATTTCATATTCATTTGTCCATCAGTGAATACTGATGTTGTATCTGCATCTTGGCTGTTGTGAATAATCCCTCAGTGAGTACAATGACGCAGACATCTTGAGCTGGTCAGATTTCATTTCCTCGGCGGTTTCTGAACCATGGAATAGTTCTAATTGTAATGATTTTTGAGGGAGCTCTGTGGTGTCTTCCATAATGGTGGTGCCAATTGCACTCCCACCCACAGTGAACAAGTTTCCCTTTTCTTCACTTCTGTAATCTTTCTTATCTTCTCAATAAAGCTGTATTTACTGGGGTGAAGTGGCATTTCATCTTGGTTTTAATTTGCATTTCCTTGATGCTTGGTGATGTTCCACATCTTTTTATATACATTTTAGCCATTTTCAAATCTTCTTTGGAGAAATATTTGTTCAGATTCCTTGCTCATTTTTAACCAGCTTATTTAATGTTATTGAGTTGTGTGACTTTTTATATTTTGGACATTGAACCCTTATCAGACACATGATTCATAAATTATTTCTCCTACCTCAGTCTGCCTTTTCATTTTGCTGTTTATTTGTTTCTTGACAGAAACCTCTTAGTTTGACAGAGTTCCCCTGGTTTATTTGTGCTTATGTTGTATGAATTTCTGGTGTGATCGATACAAATGTTTTAATGATTTCTCAGAAAAAAAAATTCATGCCAAACCCAAGAAGAACTCAGCAGAACACACTACTGAGTGTTCAACCGTAGACAAGCACAATATTTGCTAATCAGTTTCTAATGGTAAACGAGTGCATGCTTCTCACAGCTGCAGTCTAATCTTAGCTAAGAGTGTTGAGATTTAGAGAAAATTATCTTGCCTTCTTGTCTGATACCTACAGGAATTCCAATGCCTTTCTCCAGGGTTTTGGATGCTCCCAGGGACCTGCATTCTCTGTCACTTCTGCCTGTCATTTTCTGTTTCTGTTGAGCTTTTGTTTACATGAGTGTCTTCCTCCTGTGGTGGTCTCTTCCTGCTCTCCAATGACCCATAAGGACACTGGTCTGCTGTCTTAGTTGGCTTTCTATTGCTACTAGAAAACACCTGAGGCTGGTTACTTATACTTGCTTCACTCACAGTCTGTAGGTCCAGCGCCTGGCACCAGCATCTGCTCAGTCTGTAGAGGATCTTGGGCTGCCTCACAGTGCGGTGGACACACATCCAGAGATCACATGTGAAGGCAGGAAGCATGCAAGGGAGTCTGAGGCCAAGCTTGCTTTGTAAGAAACCTCCTCTTCCAGGAGCCAACTGGCCCAGGGGACCTGCACTGATCCTCCTGTGGTAGAGCTCTGTGATCTGTGTATAACAAAACCCCTCAAACTCCCACCTCCTGCCATCACCGCTCTGGGGACTGAGACTCCCTCACAAGAACCACTGGGGAACTTCTCAAATCATATCCAAAACGTAGCATCTTCTTTCCCTTGTTTCCAATAAATACTCACATAAAGTTTTATGTGTGTGGCGGACCTTAGCAAATGTGTGGGAAATGGGAGAAGGAACAACATTTACAGACGAAGACAGGAGCATGCCTGTTGTTTTGGTGAGTGCACACTGAGAAGTTTCCATTGACCAGCTGTTTTCCAAAGTCCTGGTCTCCTGTCTCCTGCCACAGTGAACTGCTTCTTCCTCAGTCCACTGGATTCTGCCCCTTTCCTTGGATGGTAAGTCACATGATTGTTTGCTAGCTATCACAGCTTCTCTCTCTGGCATGCCTGCTTCGCAGGGCACGAGTGACAGTGTGGCATGCTTTAGCTGGTGACGTGTGTTGGCACATGATGGGGGTCACATCTGAGCATAAACTTGCAGAGTCAAGTGTGGTCTTTTAACTCTCTCTCCTCCCTGGTAACCTTCAAGCTCCCCAGAGAGGCAGCTCTGGGAGCCCCATCCCGGATGCAGAGAACAGGGAGATTCTGTGTTGAGCACACTGTTAGTTCTATTAAACTGTGTGAGTTTTCCTTTGGGTTTTCTTCTAAGATCACGAGACAGTTGTTCTATTCCATTTTAATTCCTTTATTTTCTTCCTTTAGTGACTGTTTAGATCCTCCAGGGCAGTGTTGAATAACATTCATGTTAGCTAGAACTCTATATGCATTCCTAGTCTTAGGGGAAACATCCACTGAGTATAAGGCCCTCTGTGTGTTTTCTATCAGATTTAAGATTTCTCTTCAATTGCTAGTTTCCTAAATATGTGTTTTTTAAAAACATGAATAGATATTGAATTTCATCAAGTGTTTCTCTGCATATGCTGATGTGATCATATTATTTTTCTCCTTTAATATGCTAAAATGATCAATTATAATAAGTACTTTTTAAGTATCAAATCCACCAAGCATTACTGGAATAAAAAGTCATCCTTTTTGTATGTCATTGCACTTAGATTGCTATATCTTGCCTGTGCATTCGTAGAGATTTGTCTACATTTGATCTTTCTTGCAATATCTGTTTCAGGTTTTGTACCATATATTTCCTGGCATCATAAAAATAGTTCGAATTCTTTACAATCAAGCTTGGAATTTTCTGTGAGTTTTTTATTCTGAGGAGTCAGTTTTGGTGAGCTGAGTTCTTCTAGGAATTTTTAAATTTTAGGTTTATTCTCATAGATACTTCAAACAACCTTTTATGATTTTTTGATGTATATGGATTTTTAATGATGTTCCGCTTGTGCATTTCTCACCTTTGATCAACTTTTCTTGGGGGTGAGGCCATATTTGTTTTCTTGCTGCACAAAATATTACCCTAAAACTCAGTGGATTTTACTACCTTGCACAGGTCCTGTTGGGGGGTTTTACAAAGGAACAGCTGGCAATTCTGGCCTGGGTGTCTCATGAGGTCCCATCGTGGCTGCCTGAGACTGCAGCTGGTGGAGGCTTGAGCAGAGCCAGAGGAGTCACCTCCAGCGCAGCTCACTCCCATGCCTGCTGTCGAGCAGCAAACAGGAAGTTCCCAGAGCCCCAGTGAATCCACAGACCTCCAAAGGCAACCTGAGTGTCCTCCTCACAGGACAGCAAGCTCCTCAGAGTGGCACATCCAGGAGGAATCCATGTCTGGTGTGCTCCAGCCCTGAAGTCAAACATTGCCCCTTCCACTACTGGACTCTTCAGAAGAAAGTCACTGCCTACACTCCCCTAAGAGGGGAAGGTTTAAGAAGGCCACATACGGGAACATCAGTCTATCAGTCTTTTCAAAGAACCAGTGTTTGTTGATTCCCTTGCAGGTTTGTCCTCTTGCTTATTAATGCTGATGCTTTTCTTCACTGTTTCTTTTTCCCTCCTATCTTCTTTGAATTTAATTTACCATTCTTTGTTAAATGTTTTAAGATGGCTTGATAGAACAATTACTCTTTCTTCTTTTATTGTATGGACATTAAGGCTATAAATTGCACTCTAAGAATGATTTTAGCTAAATTTTATAACTTTGATGTCACTTTTTAAAGCTATAACCAAGTTCAAATTCTGAATTTTATAATTAGATTACTTAGATATTATTTTAGGTATTTTTCTTTATGTCCAGATATGTGCAAGATTTTAGTTATTTTATGTAATAACTAGGTAATGTATTTTACTTAGGTAACATATTTTATATATTTCAATAGCACGAATATTATACATGTTTAGGGATATATTGTTTTATAGTTATAACTTAGATAAACATGATTGTGTTGTTTAATTCTAATACACATAGGCTTGCCACATATATTAAATAAAAATAAACTATGCTTAATTGCATTTATGATAAACAAGAGTAATTTTTTAGCATACATGTGTTCCCTTTCTTACAAAATGTTCTACTCTAGTAATTTTTCCTGCCTTAAAACCTACTTTGCCTATAAACAAAAATAATAGGGATAGCAGATGAACTGTCATATGTACTTGCTCAGTTATCTATACTTGAATAGCAAACTAATTACATTAATCAGCTTTCCTTTGCTAGGACAAAACACCTGATGCTTGCAATTTAAAGGAGGAGAACACAATATCAGAGTTTCAGAGATCCATCGTCAGCTGGCTCCAGGGTAGGAACATCACATCAGGAGGACTCAGTGGGTAAAAGCTGTTCACCCCACAGTGGCCAGGAAGGATGCAGGGACCTCACAGTGTCTTTTGACCCCCTGACCTACCCAAATACACTTAGAAGTCACAGAGAGGCTTGGCAACTTCTTTCCTCCATGGATATCCATCCCATTCCCTAAAGGCAGGACCCTCATGACCTGATCACTTCTCAGTGGGCTCCACTTCTTAATATGAACACCTTGAGTATTAAGTTTCAACAAATGAATTTGGAAGGGACACAAGTATTCAGATTTACAATTCTATGGATTAACAATTTGTACAGGTACAGTAGAGATGTCTTATCCCCATGATTTCTGTGTTTTTAGCTAGGCAGAGATTGACTGGTGTCATAGGTCTGAAGAGTCAGTTCTGGTGGTCAGCTCCTCTTAGTGGCCTGTTGTTATGGCTTGTGTGTAGATGTCCCCTTCCAAAGCTTCATTCAGTCATGGTGTGGGTTGGTTCAGAGGTGGCTGAATCAAGAGTGTGTGGTGCTGGGATCAAGGGGGTGTGATTACTAAATTAGTCCACTGATTGGTTTAGCATAGTTATGACTAGGATTAAGGGTGTGAGTGCTGCATCCTTCCTAAGGGGGACAGCCTGCATAACATATAAGGGAGACAAAGAGTGCTAATGTGCTTTCACCTACCTGCTTGCCATGGACTATTTCTTCTCTGTTATTCCCTTCTATCATGCCACCCTACCTTGGAGCCAGTAGACTATGGATCAAAAATCCTACAAAGTATGAGCCAAAACAAACTTTTCCTCCTTTAACTTTGGGTATTGGGTATTTTATTTCAGCAATGAGAAAATTAACTAAGGCAGAATTTGTTACCAGAAGTGGGATCATTACTGTAACTATACCTGACCATGTGGCTCAGGAGCCTGTGAGACTGGCTTGTGGGAAGAGTTTGGAAAGGTTCAGAGATACCAGCTGAAAAAGCCTCTCTGAAATGCTTGAGGCTAAACTTGATGAGAGATGCTAGTCAGAGCTCAGAATTCCAGAATGCTGATAAAAATGCTTCTGGTAAAGACCAGGCTCAGGAGGTTTCTGCTGGGTAAGAAGGACTGCAATGGACTCCAGATGATGTATGTTATGGCTTGGCAGAAAGCTTGTCTGCATTTTGCTGGTGTCCAGAGACTTTGCTTTAAACTGAGATTAAGGGTAGTGGATTAATTAATCTTGTAGAAGAAATTTCAATCTGTCTAATGTTAAGGCAGTGGCATGACTACTGTTAGAGGTTTTAGTGAGAGTTATGTTGCAAATCAAGAGCAAAGAGCCCAGAAGAATGATTG
Organism: Hydrochoerus hydrochaeris; assembly: GCA_004027455.1. Classification (NCBI taxonomy): domain Eukaryota; kingdom Metazoa; phylum Chordata; class Mammalia; order Rodentia; family Hydrochaeridae; genus Hydrochoerus; species Hydrochoerus hydrochaeris. Next base: position 23,081 of record PVLA01015391.1, read on the forward strand.
AAAATGTGGGCTTTGCTAGAAAGGAAGCTCCAATGAAGTTGTAGCCTGCAAAGATGGAATAGAGGAGTAAATTTGTCACTAAAAAGACTAGCGAGAAAAAGTCAAGTATTTCAGAAGACTGCAACAGAAAAGTAGCCTAAGGAATTCACAAAAACTAGCAGAACTCCAGCCTTTTCAGCCTTTGCTTTGAGAAGTGAGCCCCAGAGCATTCCAGAATGGTGGCAGCCTAGGGAATTTGTTCCTCAGGATTGGTTTCAGAGGGCCTAGAAATCCAAGCTTTCAACCTCTTCAGCCAAGAGAGAAAGAAACCTGGCTACCAATTCAGTTGGTGGTAGATAGACACTGGCATCATCCACGTAGTGCTGGTTTTAAATGCATGCAGAATGCAAGAGTTGTAGGGTCAGAAAAGCTTCCATCTAGGTTTCAGAAAGAAGTCTGGGAGGCTTGGCGGTGTGACCTTGAGAGGGCAGCATGTGAAGCTATGAATGTGAAACCAAAGGTGCAGGAAACTGTGGAAATTCAGGGAAGCCAGGAACATGGATCATCTGGGAAAACAGCAAGAAGGGAGTCAACCCAAGAGAGAAGACATGGGAGCTACAACCACCAGCAGTGTCATAGGGGAAGAACCACCCAACCTTTTGGACTTGCTTTGGTCCCATTCTTTTGTATCCTGCATCTCTACCTCTGGAAATGGAAATGTCTATCCTGTACCACTGAGTGTTACAAGTGTTTAACATTCTTTTCATTTGTACAGGGTCTTGCAGCTATGAGTTTTCTTTAAAACAGAGGAGACTTTGGACTTGAACTTTTCAGAAATGCTGAAAGTGTTAGGATTTTGGAACCTCTTAGAGATAGATTAAATGCCTTTTGCACAAAGGGGTATCCATGAGTTTTGGGGGACAAGTAGGGATGGAATGTTGTGACTTATACCAAGATGTCATTCAAAGCCTCATACAGCCATGGGGGGGTGCTTTTTACAGGTGGTTGGATCTAGAGTGTGTTGTACTCAGATAAAGGGTATGTGATTAATAAATCAGCCTACTCACTGGTTTGGCATAGTTCTAGCTAGGATTAAGGGTATGAGTGCTACACCTGCCCTAGTGTGGGTAGCCTGGATAAAATATAAGGGGCAGAAAGAGGGCTAATGTGATTGCCTGCCTACTTGCCATGGACCATTTCTCCTCTGTCATGCTCTTCTGCCATTGCAACCTGCCTTGGAGCCAGCCAAATAGGAACTGAAATTGCTACAAACTATGAACCAAAATAAACTTTTCTCCTTTAACTCTGGGTGTTGTGTATTTTGTCTCAATAAAGAGAAGAGTAACTAAGACACCTATCTTCATAGTTAGCATGGACATGCAGCACACTCCCTAGGAAGTTGAACATATCATCTACTATTGGCTTGCTAGAAGAAAAATGGAAGCCATATCTGTTGTTAAGTGCATGTATGTTTGTAATGGTTGTGTATTTCTGATGGCTTGACTTCTTTATCATTAAAAGGTCCTGTTTAAAGATTTTGGAATTTTTTTTTTGCAGCTGTATAAGTTCTACCTCTGTCTTTGATGTCAGGTGACATTCTCCCTACATGTCATCAACATCTCATAGAGACACCATTTACATCAGATTAGGGGTCCACCAAATTCTAATATGACATCACCCTGACTAATTACATCTACAATCTTCCATCCAAATGAGGTCACATTCTAAAGTACTGGTAGGTAGTATTTCAGTGCACTTTGATGCAGAAATTCGAAAGGGTCCAGGAAAATAATTCAGTCCAAAATATTCACATTATGGTAGAATAGGGGTGAGAAAGATGCCCTGGTTTTTGACCTTAGAAATGACATTGGTGATGGTGCCATTTATGGAAAAGAGAGGGGTGGGAGAGGAAGTGCGTGAGCAGATTCATGACAAGTAGCAAATAAACAACAGCTTTTAAATACTACATTACAGATAGCTATGAAATAATGAGCTGGAGTGTAGAAAAATCAGCGGTGTTTTCAAATTCAGAGGTCAGAAGAGAAGAATGGGCTGGAGAGGTAAACATGGACACCATCAGGGCACCTAGAGTTTCAAGCCCCAGAGTGAGATGAGGAAATGAAGAAGAAAACACGGGAAGGAGAGAGACAAGATCTGAGCTCTGCACCTCGGGACACTCCAGTGCATGGAGGTGGCAAGGACAGGCAAGGTCAGGCCATGGCAGTGACAGAGCAGGTGAGTGGACGGAGACCAGGAGAGGCAGTGTCTCACGGCCAGTGAAGAAAGTGCTTCGAGAGGACAGAGGACACCAGCACATGAGGTGCAGAGAGGAAGCTGCAGGGGACATTCAGAGAGGCTGCTACATGCAACCCAGGAGTCACCTGTGACCTGGATAAAGGCGGTTTCTGTTGCCTGGTGGGAGTTAGATCTGTTTCATCGAACCTGGGAAGATGCTTTAGGCATCAGGGAAACATATAAATAAAATTAG
>PVLA01015392.1:0-25540 GCA_004027455.1 Hydrochoerus hydrochaeris
CCCCCCCCCCAAATCTTGAATTTAAATAAATTCTATAGACCCTGTGTTTTTACCCATCAGAGAATGATGCTACTCTCTAGGGGAATGGTCCACTGAGTGCCCCTCTACTCCTCCTTTCCAAATCTTTCATTGCTAAAGCACCCGCTGAGGTGACTTGGTGGGGGAGAATCCTGGGCTGTGTTAGAGACTGCTCTGGGTGAATTAGCATCAGTCTCTGTGTCCACACTTTAATTGGTAGCATAACATGTTGTCCCCCTGCTAAGCTTAAGGAAGAATCTGGCAGGAAATTTTTTTTTTTTGAAGTGCAGTGACGTTTAGTTTAGTCTTTTTCAGGAGAAAACACCACCACTAACACTTTTACCTTTAGATTATTAGAGTCTTATCTAGCCTTCTTATACCCTGTGACACTGGTAACTGGTTACAAAATCTTTTCTGCTCTTGTTGAGAGACTGATGGTAGTGAATTCTTCCCAAGTCAGCTGTTCCATGTTGAGTGACTCAATAGAATCAAGCTCCCGTTTCAGCTTGAATTGACGAGTCCTACATTCCCTATAACTTGGTATGTGAGCAGACTTCCTGTGTAACAAGACTGTGATGTGCATGAGAAGAGCCATCTAAGATATCTACCCACATCTAAGTTCAGGGAGGCTATGGTGGTTTATGTGAAGAATCAGTATCATCTGCCAAATTATGGCATCTACTCCAGAAGAAATCGTCATCAAACATTAAAACAAACAACTCTGATAGTGTGTAAGGATAGGGCATCTAACTGCTGGGATACTGGAAAGATATCTGTAAGAGTAGGAAGGGAAGATTTATGCTGGAAGAATAAGAAATTGTGTTTCAGGACTGCAATGGAACAACTCTGAAAAGGAGACATAAATAGGAGAAAAAATGCCAGGCAGACAAAGGGAAGTGCCAATTGCTCTAAGGAAGGCCGTAGAAAGATTTGTTTAAAATAAGTCTTTCATTGAAAGTAAAGAGTCTGTCATTACATCTGCACTAATTCCTTCTCTTGATTTGAAACTGAAATCAGAGAATGGTGGAGAATATCTACTCTATCAGTCTCTCATGTGTGCAGGTAGGTGGAGCCTGTGGACACAGTTTCATCTGTTCTAACAACACACCCAGTATCAACCACATTAACCTTACTGAACATATAGTCTACGCAGTACTGAGCTAGGTGATCTCCCTGGATTATAAATGCAAACTGGTGTCTCTGTACCTAAAGTTCACCGTTTGCCTAGGTGGAAGCAGCGGTCTAAGAAGCGATGTAGCGAGCCTCGGGTTGTCTGTCTTCCCACAGCCGTACTAGCTTCCTACACCTTTCCCTACTCCTCTCCTCCTGCGTACTTGGCTCCAACCACCCTCACCTCCCTGGTGATCCTTGGAAAGGGGAAATTGCCACCTTGGGGCCTTTCACTTTTAATTTCGTCTTCCAGGAATGCTTCCTCTTATTCATACGTTCTTTTCTCTTATCTCCTTTGGGCCTATCTTAGTCTATCCAGGCTACCATAGCAAAATGCCAAAGGCTGTATGCTTCACAGAAATTTGTTTTCTCACAGCTCTGAAGGCTAGAAGTCCAAGGTAAAAGTATTTGATGATTCAGTTCTAGGTGAAAATCCTTTTCCTGGCTTAAAGCAAGTTGACTTCATGCTGTATCCTCACATGGCTATCTCCAATGCTTATGTGTGGAGAAGGTAAAAAAATAGTACTCTCTTTCCTTTCCTATTGCCAATAGGAAAGGCCCCACCCTCCTGAACTAACCTAATCTTAATGACCCCCCTAATGTTTCTATTGCAAGTATCATTGTGATGGGGGATTATAAAGTCAACATACAAATACTGGAAGGATGTAAACATTTGGCCTATAATAATTTTTTTTTTTTCTTAAATGTGTTATTGAGACCTTCCTAGACCACGCTATTATTTTTTTCCTTCTTTTCTTTCTTCCCTCCTCCTTTTTTTCTTTTTTCTTCTTTCTTATTTTCTCTCTCCCTCCTTCCCTCCATCCCTCCCTCTATTGCGTCTATCTTTCATTTCTTACTGCTCTTTTATTTTTATGGACTCATTACTTTGCCCAGGTTGACCTGGAACCCACAATTCTCCCACCTCACACTTGTTAGTAGATGGGATGACAGGCATGCGCTGTGGGGCCAGGTTTGTTCATATTTTAAACAGCACCTGTGCTCACCCAATACTTCACATCCTTTTTCTCAAAGTAATTATATATGATATACAACATATTTTACATAGGTATGGAAATTCTCGCCACTTATCTCCCTTCCCTGGAATAGATTTTATGCCAAAGTAAGAAAATCCTTTTTTGTTCCAAGTACATTTTAGTTTCTTACAAATGAATTGAACTCTTCATCTAATCTGTCTTTTCCTCTAATGACTTTCCCACAACATTAGAATTATTTTTCTGTAACCAGAGACAACCACTTCCTCCAGTTTTTCCCTGAAATATTCTCAAAACGACCAACCAGAATCTGCCAACGTTTGGGGACAATGGACAAATGCTATGAACCCTGCTTTTGCTAGAAAAACCTTCTATGATGTTTTTCTGTTGGCATTCACTCAGCCCTGACAGAGAACAGTTGAACAAAAGAGCATAATTAGAAAAAAACAGCTCATACTAAACAAGCCCCACAAATACAGAAAATAGGCCATTGTCCCTAATATGAGGCAGCCTCTCCTTGCTACTAACTAGGCTGTATTCTACTTGTATGAAAACAACATAATTATTTGAATTAATTTAATTCTGAATGTTTGGCAAGATGTGCAGCTTCCAGAAACAACCATTTGTTTATTTGGTAGATGGTATATCTTCTCCTCACTTTGTGTAACTCATAGATAAGCTAAATAATGTCTGTTTATTGTCAAAGGAAATCTCCTCTACCTTCCTTGTGACACATACTCATGACCTGTTATGTGTCAGGCAAACATATCTCATGTCTTCCACAATATCTAACAAGGCTTCTTTTAGGAGTATAGATTCTACCTTCTAGTTTGTGTTAATGCTATGGAATACCTAACAGAAACTTCTTCCTCCTCATAAGTGCTGTGGGTGAACTGAACATTAGCCCTCACTGGGAAACCTTGGGGAAAAACCCTCCTAACTGCATAGCAATCACAATCCATCATATGTGCCAGTGACCCGGCACAAACCACAATATGAGTTATAGTGACTATTATTGAGATATTTTACAGGAGCCAGGAAAGATGTCCTTCCCTGATCTTTTCTCATGGAACACAGAGAGTATAAAGTAGAAAACCTCAAAGAAACACAAAGGAATCATTGCATTTTTTCTGTTTTACCTCTAATAAGAAGAAATAGAATCATCTTGTTGCTTTTTAATTCTCATTTGTAGGTTTCAAACATTTACTCACATGTTTTACACATACTAAGGAATGGTGTAATATTACTCTAACACAAGATTCAAGATGCTTGGGTGTTTTTGAAGAATACAGTTAAAATCATCTACTTTTCAAGAAAATAAAAATATTCAAAATTGAAATGAAGAAGCAATACCCTCTTCCTATTCTTTTTCTTCCTCAACAATTGCCTCTGACCTACTTTTACAAAATGTTCAGTTTTTACCTGTAAATTTTGTTTAACCTAAAACAGCTGAAGGATTTTATAGCTTCTCTACAAGAGGACCTTAATTCCTATGAAGGTGTTGAATTGTTTAATGTATTACTCCTACCAAGGGTGAAGAGAATATTTTATTCAAAGAATTTCATCAACAAACATTAACTAGCTAGGAAAAGGCAATTTTTAAAAATTAATAGTCTTCCAAGGGCCTTATACATACTAACATTTCTATAGATAACCTAAATACAAGGCTGACCCTACAGTTGCGATAAATTTTTATTAAGTTAAACATAGAACAATGTTTTTAATATTCACTGAGTACATACAGTATTTTGGAAGAAAAAAAAATCTCATAGGTTATTCTGTAAAGCTAACAGAATAGTTAGGGATTTTCACAAACAACTTGTATTAATCATTCTTGAGCTCTAGTATTCTTGCCAGTGGGTCAGTTGGGGTTATTTCCAATTACTTTCCTTCATTAATAATCAGCTTAGCCATCTGCCTAGCCTAAAACTGCTGGCTTGTAGATTTTTCCCCTCCAAGACCTAACACTGTAAAGACTTTAATTTCCATGATTTGCTGTGGCAGGGTGGTGCTCCATGCATGTTAAAAATACCCTCAGATTGAACGTGTCCACTTCAGTTCAATGTCACATTAAGGATTGAGGCTGTCCCCTGAGAGCTTTGCCAAGCAGGAGTCAGCTAGTCTCAATGACTTTGTCAGTAACATTCAATCCTCTTTGACCAACCTTTCTGTTTTTCATTTGCATTCTAGCCTGGCTCAAGGAGAATGATTACCTGTCCTGGGCCATTTGTTGCATGGTGTTGATTTAGTGGTAACACTGTACTGTGTAATTCATCTACTCTTAGGCTTATAATGATTTTGCTTATATAGTGTACATAACTGAATAGCTATATAGAGACCATGGCCCTAGGACATTAATGCAGCAAAGGAAAAATCTTGCCCTTGAGGTGTTCTCTAACTTAGTGTCTGATGGATATTTCAATGTAGGAGGGTTTATGCATAAAAGAATATCATTTTATTGTTTTTAAAATTTATTATTTTTATTAGGTCATGTTTGTAGTGCATGATTAATACATTCCTCTTGGGGAGCTGGTGGTACATGGGGATAACACATCTTAATCCTTTTCATCTCTTTCCCAGTCCTTCTGCCCCCCTCCTTCCGTCTCTTGGCTCACTTCCCTTTTCATCAAAGATCTGTCTCCCTATTTCCTATTAACTATTTTACTTATGTTTTGGGATTCTCATATAAGAGAAACAATGTGATACTTAAGATTGTGTGTCTGATTTTTAAAAAATTATCATTATAGTCTCAAGGTGCATCCATTTTTCTACAAATGATTTGTTTATTTTTCCTTATGGCAGGGTTGTACTCCATTGTGTATAAATACCACATTTTCTTTATCCATTCATTTGTGGATAAAGATTACTTTAGTAGTTATGATTTAGCAATTATGAACTGTGCAGCTTATAACATGAATTTGCATGTATCACTGTGATATGATATATTTAATTCTTTGGGGAAGATACCTAGAAGGAAATTGCTAGGTCAAATGAAATTTCTACTTTTAATTTAGTTTTTTGAGGAATCTCCATACTGATTTGTATAATGGTTGTACTAGTTTACATTCACACCAGTAATAGAGAAGGCCTCCTTTTCCCCTTAGTCTTACTAGCATTTGTTATAATTCAATTTCTTGATGATGGTTATTCTTTCTGGAGTAAGACGGAATTTTGGTGGTGCTTTAATTAGTATTTCTCCTATGACCACAGATGTTGAAAAATTTTTGTCTATTTATTGGTCATTTGTACTTGTCTTGCTGAAAAGTGTTTATTCATTTTAGTTGTGCATTTTTTTCCCTACATGATTTTATTTGGGTCTGGGTGAGAAAAAATTATAAGGAATGAAATTACAGATTATAAATTACTACAATGTAATGATACTGGAACAGGTGTTTTCTATATTTTATTTAAAAAAACTGATGAGGAAACAAACTCAGAGGGTTTTAAGGACCAAATAGATGTACTTTTCTTAAAATTTTTATGTTGGTGTGGCTGCAGTTAAGGTTAAGTATGATCACATGAATGGGGCCCTGCTCCAATGGGAGAATTAATGTCCCATATGAAGAAAAGGAAGGAAGAGAATCTTCCCATGAATCATCCATAATGTAACATAGATCATGGACTTGTAGCCTCCAGAACTATTGGAAAATAAGTTTCTACCTTTTGTCATTTAGTTTTCAATATTTTGTTATAAAAACCTGAGTTGAGACTAACACAAAGGAGTTATATAACATCCTCAAGAGTATCCCACTAGGAAATGATAGATAGAAGTTAAATTCATTTGATACCAAACGTTTGCATTTTCCTGATCGACCTCTATTTTTCCCTAGCATTGCCTTTGTCTCTTATTTGTTAGGAGAATCTAGTCTATGTTATTGTAAAAGTTACCTTCCCCATCTTAAGAGCTTGAACTAAAATGCTTATTTCTGACATAAACTAATGTCCATTGTGGCCTGGCTGGATCATAGCCGGCTTCGTGTACTCACTGCCTAGTCCTAGAGCTTGAACAAGATCCAGGAAGAATATCTGTTGTCATGATGTCATTCTACAGTCCTTTTTTTTTTTTTTAACCCTTAGAGCTTATTTTGGCTGGTCAAGGGAAACCTTCATTATCCACATCAGATTTAAAAATTCTGTAATATTATCACTGGTAGATAAATGCAGAAATTAATTATAAAAGTCCAGAAAGATGGTGAAAAGATGAAAGAACCATCATCCATGTTTCTGCTGATGTATGCCTTTCCTTTCTCTGGTATTATCATCCTTTCTTTTTTCCTGTTGGACTTTATCATGATGAAGCATAAATTTTCTACACAATTATATTCTAATTATATTTGTTTTTGTTTGCTTGTACCAGTTGTCAGCATGTGTATGAATTATCTATTAAAAAAGCAAGTCAAATAAAAATGACATTAAAAGGTGTAGTTTCTTAAAGGACCAAAATGCTCTTTCTGTTACAGTTCTTAATGTAAACTGGGAGATATCATTTTTTAAAATCAAACTCTTTTCAAGAAATATATACTATGCATGCAGGTTGTTGCCTAGAAAAACAAAAAGGGACTTTGCTTTTTCTCAGGACTGTGCGTGGTTATTCCCCTTGGCCACACATTATTGTAAGTTGGATTAATGTCACTGAGAATGAAAACACAAAGCCTTATAGTTAAACATCATACACGTTTATGTAGCATTGTACACTGTTGCCTGCTATCTTTTCACTCAGTGAATCAACAAAGGAATTTTGGGAACTGGATGCATGTCACATTCATCTGCATTGTGAATCTGTTGATATCCAAAAAAGAAGTGATATTTGCTTTTGGCTACACAGTTGGGAAAGTTCTGAGATGGATCCTGATTCTTAGCTTTGGATATATCTATTTCCCTGCCTTCCCCACATTTTCTTTTGACTTTTAAAATATTTTAATAAAAACTATATCCATGCTATAGTCAACAAAATAGGAGAAGGCTCTAAGACTTTTTTACTTTATTAGTTACTTCTGCTTTTGTATTTTATTTTTAATCACTTGTTTGTACAATAAACTACCATGACCATTAAAAATTTAGACCAAAATTTCTCCTTCTGACTCCTTCTCCTTCAAGCTCCCTTATAACCTATTCTCACCTCACCTTCTTGGTTTGTTTTATTGCTGAGCCTCTTGATGTACATGATAGTGTTGCCTTAGAGGATTATTATTAGAAAATGCTTCATAACCTCATATCCATAGCTTTCCATTGTGCCTTTATCTCAACCTGAAATTCTCTGCCTCAGCCACCTGTTGAAATTCTTTCCAGACCCACTTCTTGATCAGTCTGTTTCAAGAGTCTGTTAATGTTATATATTTCTTGCCACTTTCTGAGATAGTTCTGGAAATCTTCCATTGTACTGTTGTGGCTGCCTCAATGTCCTGAGTCAACTTAAAATGTTTATTTTTCATGGTCATTTTGTCTTTGGAGAAGAGTGTCTTAGTTAGTTTTCTCTCATTGTTGAGTCAAAATACCCAGTGCCCTAAATGAAGGAAGGAAAGGTTTATTTAGCTCACAGTTTGTGGAGGTTTCAGTCCATAATCTGCTGGGCAGAATGGCTCATGGCAAAGGACATTAGTTCATAGCAGTGGAAAATGGTAAAAATGGTCTCCATTGCACCTTTGATTTCACTTTCACAGCTTTCAGAAACACACTCCCTGACCACACAGTCAGTGAAATCTTGGCAGGAGCCTTTTAAACTTCAGAACTCTTGCATTTTGCATGCACCTAAAGCCAGCACCACAGTGATGATACTGAAGTGTGCTTTCAGCTGGAGCAGTAGCCAGGTGTTCTTCTCTCTTGGCTGTAGGGGTTGAGTGTCTGAATCACTGGGCAATCTGAATCCAGTTCTGAGGAACAAATACTCTAGGCTGTCACTATTCAGGAACACAATATGGCTGCTGCTCTGGAATATGGTGCCCAGTGGCATTCTCCTCAGAGCAAAGCCTTTCATTTTTGTAGTTTTGAGGCTGCAAAGAGTGAAGACTTGCTGCTTCTTGTGATGCCTCTGGCCATTTTTCTATTCTCCTGTTCTTTCTCAGTAATTGAGATCTCCTCAGCAATATCTTTGCAGTCCACAGCTTTTCTGGACCTTTTTTTTCTGGCAAGACTCACAAAGTTTTAAATCATCTGGCTGGGATCTTTGCTCTTGATTTGCAACATAAATCTGGCTAAAAGCCCTAAACAATAGCCATGCCACAACCCAAGATTATATTGCCTTGAAATTTCTTCTGCCATATTACTTAGTCTGACACCCTTAAGCTTAGCCTCAAGCAAAGTCTCTGAACATGATTAAAATGCAGACAAACTTTTTACCAAGCCAAAGCATGCATCTTCTGGAGTCCAAAAATCAACACAGGGCTTTTTCCCATTAGAAATGTCCCAAGCCTGGTCTTTACTGGAAGGATTTCTGTCAGTTTTCTGGTCTTCTGAGCTCTGATCAGAATCTCCCACACAGAGCAGCCTACAGTGTTCCAGCTATACTCCTTTAGGCAAAATCTCAGAACCTTTCTGAACTCTTTCCAAAAGGCATTTCCAAATGCTCTTGAACCACATGATCAGGTAAAGCTGCAGCAACAAGCTCACTTCTCTCCTACAATATTCTGTGTTGGTTACTTTTTTTTCATTGCTGAGACAAAATGCCTGATGCCTAAAATGAAAAAAAAAAACCCACAAAGGTTTACTTAGTTCACAGTTTGTGGAAATTTTATTCCATACTCAGATGACTCCAAGACAGGGTGGCTCATGGCAGAGGACAGTAGTTCATGGCAGTGGAAAACATCAAAGGCAACAACAGCAAAAAAAAGGAAGAGCATGAAGAGAAAACTCTTTCTGTCTTATAGCACTCATACTCATAATCCAAGAATTGGATGTGTCCATCACAAATTCTAGAAACCTTCCCCCATGACACATGAATATTTGGAGAGATACCGAGACGCAAACCATAACAAAGAGCTAGAAGTTATTCCGGGGATCTGGTGAAGAAGGTATGTGAGGATACACGGCAATCATTTTATTTGACAGAAATTTCTCTAAATAACAACATAACCTAAGACACTCATAAAGGAACTGGTTCAGAAAGTTACATAAATGATGAGAAAAGGGAGTTTGAAGTGAAGGGGAGAATTCTGAAGGTGATTAATGGCAATGTGTCTTTTATTGCAATGATTTTTAAAAATGTAAATATGTGCCTTGTTTTTTAATTAAACCTTATAGACATTTCCTATAATGAACATTCCACTCTAGTAGGCTAAAATTCTTATTTTAATAGTAAAAAAAGAGTCTTAATCATCATAGCAGATTAATAATAATTGTTGAACAAGAACAATTTTAAAATTTATTGGTCTGAGGATCCTTAGCACTGCTAAAAATTATTGAGGGCATCAAAGACTTTTTGTTTATATTAATTACATCTGTTAAAATTGGCCACATTACAAACTAAGCCAGATGAATTTTAAACTGCAAAGGTACTTTAGTTTACAACCAGTGGTCAACAGAGTGATGGTGTCATCGCATGCTGGTAGCCTCTGCAAAAGTCCTTTACACGACTGAGGGAAAAGAAAAACATAAAATAAAATAATTGCCTATTGTTATGAAAATAATTTGACTTTGCAGATTTCATGAAAGGGTCCAGGAGTTTATCTCTTTCCATATTTGGAAAACATTGAATGTCTACTATAGAAAAATCTTGGGCAAATTTGAGAGCTCTGGGTTTAGGTCCTGTCTCTACCATCAGTATATATGCTTAGCATTTGTATGGATTTCAGGAAACTTCTGAAAGTGAGGATTTGTGGCCAAGTTATGCAGGCATCTCTCCTAATTCTATGCACTTGTTTGTATCCCTCATAGATGCTTAACATGATGTTCTTAATAACTTCCCATGAGGAGGTTTGTTCTCATGCTGCCTTAGTCTTCTCACTGGCTTCATACATAGATACTAGGAAGGCAGGGAAGAGAGAGAACCTCAGCTGTGATTTTGGAATCAAATTTCTCTCACCAAGTGTGTCACAGTAGAGCCCTGTTGTAAGTATTGGGACACACAACTGGAAATTACCCAGGAAGAATAAGTTTGAAAGTTCATGTAAGTCTAGAATTCAGTCCCAGCTCCTTTGACTTTACCATAGATGTTACACCACAACTCTTCCAGCTTCTTTACACTTGGCTAAAGGAAATCATGTGTTGCTAGGAGTTAATAATTTAACCTGGACTCTTGTAGTATGAGACTTTTCTACTAATGTATCATCCAATTTAAAAATTAAATTCTCATTTATGCTTAAACTGTTTTACATACATCTGTTGAGCTATTAATTTTGTTACTATGTTCTTCAGTTCCATAATTTCAATTGACACCTTTTAAAAAGAATCTGGTTCTGTTAGTGAAACTGTTCATCTTATCATACATTTTCTTAAGTACTTAATTGCAATCTTGTTTAACATTTTATTTTGAATGCTTCTGCATCAATTCTTTGGTGGTTTTTAACTTCTGGTTTTATTTCTTGGTATTAATGGTTTTTTGTATTATTTGTTGGTGGAGTACAGGAAGCAGTTCTTTGGATGGTGTATCACTTTACAGGAAGCATTCAACTTTTCCTCTATCACCTAACTAGAGTACATGCTGTTCACTTTAACTGGAACTTAGCCGAGTAGAGACTGTGTAACTTAATCTAACTCTGGCTTTCTCCATAGAGTCTTTTTGTAGGCTCTGCTTCTATTTTTTTCTCTCTATAACCACAAGAATGGAAAAAATGCTCAATTTCTTAACATTTCTTTTTTTTACATCTCTTATTTTATGTTTATAAATATAACACTCCAAAAGGCAATGAATAAAATTTAAAATATTGTAAGTTAGATATCAACATTAAGCATTTTTGTACATTAAATGACATCATTAAGAAAGTAAAAATGCAACTTCTAGAACAGGATAAATATTTAAATTTCACACATTTTATACCAGTGTAGTGTCCAGAATTTACAATGAACTATTGTAACTTTTCATCAAAAGGTGAATAACTCGATTTATAATTAGAAATTTAAAAAGTGGGCAGAGAAATCAAGCATATTTCCATAAGATTATATATATATATATATATATATATATATATATATATATATATATATATGATGGCTAATAAGCACATTGAGCATATAGGAGGTCAGTATTATTAGTTATTGGAGAAATGTAAGAAACTTTAAGTGTCACACCACACTCATTAAAATGAAACATATATATATATATATATATATATACACACACGTGCATGTATATATGCACATATACATATATATATACATATATCTGTATGCAAATATATACAAGTGGTGGTAAGAATGTGGAGAAATTCAAACACTAGTGCTTTGTGTTTGCTAATGTAAAGTGATCCAGCCACTTATTTTAAAATTTATTTTGTTGTTTTAAGGTTTATTGGTATAATTCAGATAGACATAATGATCATATTCATCATAAGGAATTTATATGTGTATATGATATATCTTCATTCTTTTGTCCCATCCCCTCTCCTACCTTCAACCCCCTTTTCCCTCCTTATTTGCAAAGTTTTGTTTCCATTTTATCCTTCTTTTATCATTTTCTCCTTCTCTTCCTTTCTCCCTCCCTCCTTCCTAGTTCCTCTTTTCTTTTGAACAATTTCTTTCAATCTCACAATATCTATCAGGCATTTTTGTCTTTATTTAATCTATCAGTTTCTCACACCAGGCAGACAATGTAGTATTTACACATGTGTGTCTGATTTATCTTACTTAGGAGTATAGTCTCAGCGGTGACCATTTACCTAGAAATCTCTCTTACTTATCCTGTATGGCTGAGTGGTTCTCCATTAGACCAAAGAAAATATCTTTTTTATACATTCTTTGGTTGATGAGTAAAAATACGTTTCCAAGATTTAGCTATTACAAACTGTGCTGATACAAGCATGGGTGCACATGTATTGCAGAGGTATGATGTTTTTAATTCTTCTGGAAAGATACCCAGAAGGGGAATACCTGGGTCTAATGGGTCCTCTAATTCCAGTTTTTTGAGGAATCTCCACACTGATTTCCATAGTGGTTGTACCAGTGTACCCCTTTACCGACAGTGGAGAAGGGTCCCTCCCCCTCCCGCCCCGCAACCTGCCAGCATTTGTTATTGGCTGATTTCCTGATAATGACCATTGTTTCTTGAGCGAGGTGAGTGAATGACCAGGAATGCTGAACATTTTCTCATGTATTTATTTGCCATGTGTATTTCTTTATCTGAATAGTGCATATTCATCTCATACACCCATTTTTGGATTGGGTCTTTAAATTTGGGAAGGTTTGATTTTTTTCAGTTCTTCATGTGTTCTAATATTGTCTCAGGGACAATTGGCTAATTCTTTTTTCTCACTCTTGGGGCTGTCTTTTCACTCTTTTGGTGATTTATTTTGCTATGCAAAAGGCTTTTAGTATTATGAGATCCCAGTTGTTGATTCTTTGTACTATTTCCCATGTGATTGGGTTTTCATGAAATCTTTGCCTACAACCATGTCTTAAAGAGTTCTACCTGTTTTCTCTTCCCATAGGTTTCTGTTTTAATGTAGATCTTTGATCCATTTCAATTTTACTTTAGTGAATGGTGAGAAACATGGCTCCAACTTTTTCTTTGTCATGTGGAAAGCTATTTTTTTTCCTCTCCTCTAGATGTGAGAGGTCTTGTTTATCCTCACCTCTGCTCTTTACTCTCTTTATACTTTGTTATAGTTACATGTTAAGCAGTTAATGCTCATGCTTCTGCTATGAATCCTGATGTCTTGAATATTAGCTTCTTTTCAAGTCAGAGAACAAACTGAAATTGGCATAGTCAAATTATCTGTCCAAGATCACTAAATACAAATATAATATTAAGAAACAAAATGTCATGACATGAAAAATATAAATTCCTATTGGCAGTACTAGCTGGTTCACTTTGTCCATGATTTGATACATCACATAGTGTAAACTTTGTGGCATGTTCTGATTACACAGTGGGTGGAATATAGGCAAGCAGTGTATCTTACTTTTCTCATTGCTGAGATAAAATGCCTGATGCCCAAAGTTAAAAAAGGAAAGGGTTAGCTCACAGTTTGTAGAAGTTTTACTACTCATATTTGGCTGACTCCAAGGTAGGGTGACATGAACATCACAAAAAAGAAAGAGTTCATTGCAGGAAGAAGGCAGCAAGCATCAAGTAATCCACAAGTGAACTACAATTGACCAGTCCCTATCACAGCTCTTTCTATCCTTATATTTTACTCAAACTACCTACCCACCCTTGGGTGGTTTAGCACTGATATTCTTAAAGCTAGCATTGCACCATGAATCAATCCCAGCATTATTTCCTTTATCCCAATATCACATCCTTAAATGCACACCCTGTAGATCCAATTACCTCCAGAAAGCCCCACCTAGGACTGCATGAGGATTTGAGGGGACATCTGGATACAAACCGTAACATGGTGAATGTAAGTTAATGGGTAAGATACCAATACTCTCACTATGGGGACTTGTACTGAGAACATTTTAAAGATATCTCCATCCAAACATATGTACAAGCATTATTATTTTAAAAAATATTTATTAAGTATTTCCTATACTAACATTATTGAACAATGATGTTTTGAAGATCTATAGATCATGGACTTCAGACGTTTATTTGTTTGGTAAATGTGCCTTGCTCATTTCATCTCAGAATTTTTATTTAGAATCTACAAAGATGGGAACAATGAATTACTGATTCACCCTAAAATTTCACTTGCCATGTGGACATAATGCAATAGTCACTGGGAAAGTCAGAATAAAAATATGAGTTTGAATGAATAAAGAATCAAATATGATAGAATATAACACAAAATATTTGGACATTATGAAGATACTTCAAAGTCACCAAGATAGGGTGGAGAGGGCAGGGATAATGACCAAAGTAGCATGGTTGGAAGACCTCCTTATTTACATCAACCAAGACTGACCTATTTTAGATAATTCACAAAGTAAGGTCTTATCAGAGACTGAAACAGAGAAAAAATGTTCACTTAAGAGAAAAATTTGAAAACTCTTCTGTTATATATCCATCAGGAAGAACCTTTAGAATTAGATAAAGACCACTGTGCTGAAGACATTAGGACCTGAGTTTCCTCATGTGAGCCTCAAGGCAGTATCTTTAGTTTCTGTCTAAAATAATCTGTTATTTCACAGTGTCAAGTCATTGATATGTCTGGGACCCAGCTTAGAGGCCTGGGTGGGTTTTACTGAAGTATTTCTTTCCTGGGGTAAATCACCAAATATGCAAGGAAATAGGTCACAGAAAAGAAAACCTAACCAGCTCAACCCAAGGTAAAATATTTTCTGTAATTAACCATGTTTTTAGATGGTTTATTCCCTTTATGACCTTCTGACCAACTTCAATAATGTGAACAGATAAAAATGTTCTCTCATTACACACAGATCTGCTTTCAAAAATCCAAAATTGTTCGTTTATTAAAACTCTTTTCCTTCCTCTCTTTGCCTGTCTCCAACAATGCCTCAGAAAAAATAATTAAACTTTGTCAAGTATTTTTATTTTAGTGTGACTAATAATTGCTCCAAATGGGTTTTTTGAGACTAGATAACAAGAAAATCCATGGACAAGAACAAGCAGGGATGAGTTGGTGAAATGAGTCAGTGAGAGCTCACTGCCCTTGGGTTATAAGCACCTGTGACTGATGGAGAATCTTCACCCTCTTACTGTCACTATTTTATACATTATGAAATGGAAGTTAGGAGTCAGTGTAGCCTGTCAGCCAACATAAGGTTAGACTGCAGTCAAATGCAGAAATGGATATGAAACCATTTGAAGGACAGTATAATGTTAGAAAACGTAAGGTAGTATTATAAAATGTGGGGTTTGGCATGAAATGTCATGGAAAACTGAACAACTGATCCATGTATGTAGAACTGGGAATAGAAATTATTTTGCTGAAATAAAGAAACATATTAAGAGAGTTTCTTTCTGTTCTTGAAAGTAGTCGCATTGTAATATTTTTGCTTTGTTCTAGTTTGCTTTGTTTTCCTTAAATCTATAAAAGCATGAAGTCAGTAACAAATCAATACCATTTGAAAAGAATGCAGATATAATACGGATACATAGAGTAAAATACAGAAAAGGTAAAAAAGAAGACAAATTTAATTATTTTAACAAAATGCATAACTTCTAAATGTCTGGTTCTTTACATATATTTATTTAATCCATACTAAAATTTACTATATATATATGCATATATGTGTGTACATAAACATGTATTTACATATATATACATATATGTACACATATATATTGCATGAGAAACTGATTTCAGAAAATTTAAACAATTTGATTTTAAAAATCACATAACTTGCAGTAGATTTAAATAATAGCCTATTAATATCAAACTCAAAATTTATAATTTTAATGTAATACTTGGTTAAGATTATTTTAAAAGGGCTAAATTTGGAGCTTTAGTGTAGGATGGGAAGTGAAGACTAAGAGGGAAAGCATTTCTGGTAGAAGCATTTGGGACCTATTTAGATTTAACTTATAACAGCTTCATTTGCTGGAAGCCTATTGTGTTTCATTACTGCTTCCATGTGCTCCTGTATAATTTAAGACCTATTGTGCCAAACTTTTCAAAAGGAAAAAAATTCATAAAAGTCAAACTGAGACTTTTCACAGTCATTTAGAAATTGTAATACCCCCTGAATTTAAGCTGCATGAATAGAAAATGCCAGTCATTTGAGTAATAATTGTCACTGGGAAAAAAAATCTACTTATCTTATGTGGGAATCAAATGATTCTGCACTGAAATGAATACAGGATTTCTGAGACATCTCTCCTCTGCTGTCTCGTGATAATGTCATCCATCCACTGCAGGCAATCAGTGCAGGGATGTCTGGGAGGCAGCTATACAAAGATGTGTGAAGATTGGATCTCTTTAGCAATTCACTGGTCAAAAACTGTTCCTTTAAACATTGTGTATATCAAAGAACAAGTGGAGAGCAGCTGAGTTTTAAGGCAGCATCCCAAGACTCACAACTTGTAACAGGAAATAAAATCAGGTTTCTGAACTTCAGAGATAGGCGAGGAGCCTCACTGGACCGGGACCTGAGAGCTTAATGGTGTATGAAATGTGTAACAACATTTTGTTATCATTTTGACTTGTGGGCAATTTAGTTATAAGTTACAGATGATAACTCTGGGTAACTTTAACAAAAACATACTTCTGTGAAGGATAAAGCATAGGTCAAGAAGGAAAGGCAATGCTGAAGAAACAAGTTTAGAAAAATGAGGACAGAGTAACAACAGAGTTCTTTGTATCTCTAAATAATGGTCTATTTCTTTGGACTGCTGCTGTGGGGTTTGGCTCACTGTTAATCTTCTTCCTTATTCTCACAATGCCAATGTCTGACAGTGTCCAATTAACCTACACTGGGTCATGTGGCTTCCATTTTGGTAAAGACGGGGTAGGCACCTTGATCAATACCCCCACCAACACTGTCAATAGTGGGTAAGTGGCATCTAGGATGGAGAAATCAATATGCTGTGTCTAGAAAAAGTTGGATAAACACCAGAAACATGAAACAATTTACCTTTGATTGGACATTATTATTCCCAAGTATCAGTCAACTCTTAAAGAAGAGTTCAATTTACAGAGTTGCTCTGCAGAATGCACTTCTTATACCTCTGAAGTAAAAAAGAAAATTTTAAACATCTCTCCCAAACCATATCCTAAATTTGGCTTTTACATGTTTTTCTTCAAAGATTTATTTTTTAAAATAATTTCCTATCTAATTTTCTTCATTAATATTACATTGGAAGAATTGGCTGTCATTGATTTTATTCAAATATGTAAGTTTAATGACCAAAGATTATCCACTTTATTTATTCTGCTTCTACTTACAAAAAATTGGAAGGGTTTAAAATACAAAAGGGATAATGTTTTACTCAAATCAGGGTGCACATCTGCAGGCATATATTTATCAGATCTATGGGAGTGAATATTTTGAGGATATACCATGCCAAATTTCCTTCCATAAAGTTATTTGCAGCCACAAGAGAAGATTCTGCAAGTCTGCTTAAACAAACAAACACAAACAAAAACCCCCCAAAAAACAGGGATGGCTGTAACCTCTTGCAGAATATTTATGGAATATTATCTGTCTTGGGGTAGTAGAGTCAATGCATCTGGTTCTTTCAGAACTATCTGTACACACAAGGTGGTGAATACTCAGTTTCCATGGCAAAGTAAATATAGATTTAGAAATTAAATTGTGTCCCAGGAATATGCAATGGGAGAGACTCTGTGACTAGGATGCATTTGCAACTGCTAGCATCAGAACAACTGTAAACCATTCTTAGTACGATGCCTGCAGCATGCTTAATTGTAGGTACTGCATCATCCTGATAAATCTTCAGGAAAAATTGCAAATGTACCCCTGGATAATTAAATGAAATGACCAAGTCATTGCATTTCTTCTTCCAGGACAATTTGCACTTTATGATCTCTCTCTCATCTCTTTCTCAGAGTAAAGCTTGTGTTACACAGTCAAATAAAGGTGGATGAGACAAAAAATAACATCTTGTCTCAGGAGAAAAATATGAAGAATGTGTGCTCAGCTTCTCCTAGTTAAGCAAAAACCATAACAGATATCCCTAACTTGTCAGACAATCATTCCTATTCAGTCTAGATTTGGTCTCACAATATTTCTCATGGCAATTCAGACATCCAACACAAGCCAATTGCAGTTGGCAGTTTATTCAAATCTCTATCTCTGATATCAAAGAAATTCTACTTGTATGATCCGTAAAAGTCTATGTTTTACCTCAATGTTTTGTGCTTTCCACCCCAGTCTACTGGTCTCACATAAGTATTAGCTAATTTTGATTCAGTGTATTTTCATCAAATGAAAAGCTGTATGTATGTAAGTTATTGTATTTACTTTTATTAACTGTTAGATATTGGTCTCCTTATTGGTCCCTACTTTATGCTTTAAATTTTTGAGGCTTAGTGAGGTTAAACGTGTAACTTGCCCCAAATCCTCTGGCTAGTGCATCCCAAGTATGTTAGTGGGTCATAAATTGTACCCTGTCTTTAAGACAACAAATTATCTTGCAAAATTCATGCATATTTGTGTTAGTCACTTTTCTTTAGTTGCTGAGACAAAATACCAAATGCCCAATGTTATAAGGAGGAAAGTGTTGTAGTCAGGGCTTGTGAGGAGAACAATTAAAATCAGGATGTGGAAATATATATGAAATTTTATGATTATAGGAAATTTTATGATGATCACCCAGAGTTAACACAAGAAAATGTAGGAAATCGATCTACAACACTAAACACATAGAATATTTAGTCAAGGGCCTGAACCCCACAGCTATGTCCTACATGAGTCCATATGTAAACCTAGAGCCCATGAGGCACACCTCCCACAAGTTCAACTGGAGGTCTAGAGCTCACAAGAAGGACTCATGCCAGTCTCTTTTACAGATCTGTACTGGGAAGATCCAAAGGTCAGCAGTGGAAGCTAGAAAGTCTATGCTAGCAGAATAAAGGAACTGTGCTGGTGGGTTGAGAGTTCTATACTGGAGCTAAGAAGTCATGCTCAAAACAAAGACGAGGGCTGTCCTGAAAAGCACCACACACATCCTCAGTGACACAGAGGCCCTGAGCTCCTCTGATGATAAGCACAGTCGAGTAAATGCCAGGAATCTCCAGTTCATTCTGGAGATTAAGTGGCATAGGTCTTCCCCTCTGGAGCCATGAAGTGATGCCCGATGTAAGTACCAGGGCTTCTCTAGGTGAACCAACGGCTCAAACAGCAACACGTAGGAGAACCCACAACGCCTCAAAACCTCTCTTCTTCTTATCCATGTCTTTATTTATACTGGCAACTTTCCTCAGGTGGAACATCTACGCTCAGCACCATGTTGATTTAATTCCACTGGTGTTAAGTTTACCACCAGTTTTTAATCTATAACAGAAAAGTCTATTTATCTCACAGTCTGTAGAGGTTTCAGTGCATAATTGGCTGGCTTCAAGTCATGGTGGCATGAAAAAAGGACAAAAGTCCATGTCAGCAGAAGATAGCAAAAGCAATGAGAGAGAGACACAGAGAGGGAGAGAGAGGGACAGAGAGCGAGAGTGAGAGCAAAAGAGAGAGAGAGAGAGAGAGAGAGAGAGAGAGAGAGAGAGAGAGATTCTGTTCCTTACATTATATCCCAGTCTACTGGGATTTGG
This sequence comes from Hydrochoerus hydrochaeris, assembly GCA_004027455.1. Taxonomy (NCBI): domain Eukaryota; kingdom Metazoa; phylum Chordata; class Mammalia; order Rodentia; family Hydrochaeridae; genus Hydrochoerus; species Hydrochoerus hydrochaeris. The sequence continues at coordinate 19,460 of PVLA01015392.1, forward strand.
ATGGTGCCCAAACCAATCAAGCAATCACTCACCCCTAACCACAGCAGCCTTAATCAAAGTATTTCACTACAAATCAATCACACAGTGAAGATTCAGCCACCTCCAAAAATCCCTATGATTCCATGAGATTTTGAAGGGACATCTATACACAAACCACAATAATATGCATAACAGATACAAGACCTATTGGTCAGAAAGCATATTATTCACAGTAATGTCAGTAGCCAGAATATCGGCATTTATATTAATTTCCCACTATTTAATTCACATTTGTCTGTAAAAACGGGGCCAGGTGATATATACCAATAGGTTGTATCATAAAAGAGGAATCCTGAACTTAGAGAACACAATTATCTTATAATGGGAAGTGAGCACACTTGTCATTTGCCCTGACGATAGACCATCTCTATAGACTATTGAAGAGTAAGCATGTATAACCTTATTCCAAAGGTCAAAACTGTCTCTCTTCCAAGACTGTTTTCTATTCATATATTCTTGATTTCCACAGTCACTGTACCAGTCTCTACTCCCACCAACAATGGAGAAGTGTTCAACAGTGGAGAAGTTTCCCAAGCCTTGCCAGCATTTATTATTCATTCATTTCTTGATAATAATCATTCTTTCTGGGGTGAGATGGAATCTTGGCATTATTTTAATTTGTCATCTCTCAGATGACCAGTGATTTTGAACAATTTTTCACGCATTTATCTGCTATTTTTACTTCTTCATTTGAGAAGTATTCATTTCAGATACTCAGTTTTTGACTGGATCTTTACATTTGGGGGATATGATTTTTGCTTCAGCTGTTTATAGATTCTAAATATTAGTACTTTGAGGAAAAGCTGACAAAATGTTTTTCCCACTCTGTGGGTTGTCTCTTCAATCTGTTGGTGATATTTCTAGGTAAATGGATGCTTCTTGAAGCAATAACCTTAAGTGAAATAGAATGAGCACACATGTAAATATCACATTGTTTCTCTGGTGTGAGAACATGAAAGTGTAAGTAAAGGCCAAAATGTATAATAGATATTGTGAAATAGGAAGAAAATGTTCAAACGGTAAGAGGATCTAGACAAGGGGAAGAGGAAAGGTAAGGAACAAACCAAGAAAAGAAGTAAAAAAATAGAAACAAAGTTTTTGTAAATTAAGAAGGGAAGAGAGGTTGAAGGGAGGTTAGGGGAATGGGGGAAAAAAGAAGACTCAAGATATAGCATGTACAAGTACCAATTCCCTATGATGAATATGATCATTAGGTATATATGTGGTGTACCAATAAACTTAATTAAAAATATTCTTGAAAAGAAGGCCTAGAACAAAGGTAGTTGCTCTAAAGATATACAGAAATAAAATAGAGTTATTGAGAACTGTAATATAACATTGGGTAGAGGAGTCAGAATTTAAAGCCAGATTTACATACCCCATAAATAACACTCTTCATCAATGCATTTCATATTTCTCTACACAACTGCTTTCCCTTCTAACGGGTGAAGTTCAGAAACGGGTACTAAATTAGCAGAAATGGGCAGTTAGGGAATATCACAGTCCTGAAAAATGTTCCTCAGTCACTACTCAATTATTCGGATAGCATTCATTTTTCTATTTTTTCTAGATTGTATGAATTCTAAGGTCTGAATATTGCTCATTATCAGAGTCCCCCTTGCTTTCTCTGGAGAGGACATAAGTCAGGAAAAAATGAACTGCGATTCTGAATCAATCACTTATTAGTCATTTGATAATGATCAGCCTCCCTGTTCCTCATCTGTTAAATGGAATTTATAATTGCTACTTTTCTAAGGTTAATACAAGTAAATATGATTATGTATATAGCACTCAACACAATGTACATGATAGCCATTTTATAGTAGTTACTCTATGTGTGTGTTGAATGTTTAAAGAATTGTGTTTAAACTCAGACCTAGAATTCTTGTTTTCTACTAGATTTTGAGGCTCTTCTTATATATTCCCTTTTCATTTTATCTAATTCTGCTTTCTGTTTCTATGTCCTTTTATTTTGACTGATAGACTTATTGTAGAACTCAGATGCTTTTGGTGCTCTTACTCCCAGCTTTAGCTTAGTGCTCTGGCCACAGTCCTGGGATGGACTGACACTATCATCTGTGGTCAGGGCAGGAGACAAATGTGCACATTTAGTTTCTCCTTAATAATTGCTTCTGCTAAGGGGAACATGACTTTAAAATTCATCCTATGCTGTTAAGTATCTCTCAGAGTGAGAAAGGAGAGAGAAGAGAGAGAGAGTGAGACAGACAGACAGACAGACAGAGACAGAGACAGACATGCACAGAGATCTTTTCCTTTATTATCTACTGATAATGACCAGAGCATTCTCTGTTTATTACACACTTCAAAAAGGGAAAAGAACAACTGAGCACTTGTGAGTCTTTTCCTCTGTAAATGACACCCGGCTCATCCCTGTTACTCTCCTTGGCTTACCCTCTGGTTTATTCACGTTATAATTAAACATTATGGTCAGCGCTGGCACTAGTCTTGACAAGAGATCAGGCTGAGCAGCATGAAACTGACCACCTGCAGACTCAGAGGGCTGGGAAAGGACTGACAAATGACAATAGGCTATTAGAAAACATTTCTTTTGGCCAGAAGGTCTTTCTAGAACCTATAAAATCACCTTGTCTGAGGTGGAGTTAAGTCTTCCATGCTGGAAAAGCCTCAGGTAAGAGTTTGCGTGGCATTTACTTTTCTTTTAAAAGATTTCTCTTCATGTTATAAAGCAGGAAGCCTGGGGCCTCACCTGCTGTCTGTTTCCACTGAAGTTACATCAAGATGTCCGAGTTTAAACTTTGTCCTTTGATCTATGAGCTGTGCAACACTTATGCCATTAGTAAAATGTCCTAGGTCACAATCTCCTCATTTGTCAAGTGAAAATCCTATGTGTGAAATTTGGCAGCTTCTTTTGACTACCAAATGTGACAACTAACTTTGTAAAGACACTTTAAAATTTTCAATAAATCATAAAACTATAAAGACTCATTATTTTAAAAGTGCTCTTTACTTTGACTTTTGGTTAGATATGGACCTGAATTTTAGTACTGTCACTTATCTTAAATGGTAATAATGTCCTCTAATTTGGTGACTCTCTCAGTGTTAGTGATTCTTGTATGGTGACTAATTCTAATGGGCTTTTCTAGTCTCTGTCTCTTAAACACTTTGGCATCATTGAATACTCCTATTTGCTCCCCTTTGTGACTTCTCTCCAGGATTCTATCATAATGATTTTTTGATTTCCAACCTTTTCTGTCTTTTTTTTTTTTTTTTGGTACTGGGGATCGAACTCAAGACCTCACGCTTGCCAGGCAGGCACTTACTCCACTGAGCTAAATCCCCAGCCCTCTATCCATTTTTTAATGTTGGGATTTCTCAGCCTTACTACTTATTCTCTCCAATATAAGCTCACCAATATCTCAGGCTTCAGATAGCTTCCACTTACAAATGGTTCCCAAATATGATCTACACATAGTCTTACAAATTGTAGAGATATATCAAGCTGCTCCAATGGCAACTCTTGGAAACCTCAAGGGCTGTCAAAATCAACATGCCTAATGCCTAATCCACACGACCTTATTCCATTATCTTCCATGTTGTAGAATATTAACTCTAGCCATCTATGTGTGCAAACAGAAGTTATGGAATCATCTTTCTCACCTTATTCTTAGCTTATGCAGTTTAGTGCTAAATTATATTGGTTTTAATCCTCTCACCTATATTCATATTTGTGTTGATTACCTGAGGGCAACCTATGATCAGCCTTTGCTTGAATACTGAAGTGGATTCCTACAGTCTTTCCCATAGTAGGTCCCCTTCCAACAAACCCAAAGCAGCCAGAGAACTTGGTAAAGAAGAAAGAAAATTGTTTGTTATAGTCATTGATTAAAGTCACTGATAACTTTAAATTGATCTTTATATTCTGACCTCATTCAGCCCATCAGTCTCTCTTCACACTGTTTTTGACTTTGTCATTTTCAGGAAGGATCAGTGACTGTCCTTCAGGTCCTAGAATAACATGTTTCATCATACTGGACTCACTCCATGCAATCTTCTTCCTAGCTCATCTTCTCCTTCTTGACACTGTATATATAACTCTCTCTCTCTCTCCTCTCTCTCTCTCTCCTCTCTCTCTCTCCTCTCTCTCCTCTCTTTCTCAGACACACACACACACACACACACGCACACACACACCCAAATGTAAACACATACTCATACTTTTTAAATCCAGCTTCTTTGGTGCCAATCTTTTAGTTCCAAGCACAAGGGTTTTTTTTCTAGAAAATTTGTCTTTCCTCCTTGAATAAATCAGAACCTTATGAAGTTTCTCTTTCTATTTTTAATAGCACTTATCACAGCTTGTAAATATCAGATAGCATGATTTATTTGTTTAATTTCCACCAAAATCAAAGCTTCAGATGAACATTTTGTTTCATTATTACTTACTAAGTGCAGAGAAAAGAACAGGTACTTAATAGACACTCGTTAAACTTAATGAATTCTTTAGTTCACAGACAATGAAGCTCAGATTAACAGTCTTAGTTACTTCTCTAAGGTTTTGTCACTAGTGAAATGGTAGAAGAATGTGTTTCTGTTCCAAAGTCCTTTCCTATCCACCACTGTGCCTTCTTTGAAGCAGATAAATCGTTGAGATACTGACATCAATGTTATTTCTCATATTAGGTCAGTCAGAGATCTGTATGTGTCACAGTTTGACCAGACAGTTTCAAAGACTAGCTAAGAGGAATTTCCTTCCTAAGAAGGAAATTTCAAAGAAGCAGAGCTTTGGTCAGAAACCTTCAACCTTTCTTTGGGTCTGTCAAAGCTTTTGTTGCAAGTAAGATAAATGAACTGATTAAAGCAGAAAAGGCATTTACTTGAAAGAGAACAATTTTCTCTTAGAATAAGTGGAAAAGCTGGAGCTATAGGCATAGGCTTGAGGGGAGATGGGCAGCAGCCAAGATTGCACTCTGGGAAACCTCTGGTTACCACCAGGGACCTTCCTGGTGTCACCACTCCAGACCATGTACTGAGCATGGCCTCAACTGGACAGCTCTGCTGTGGCACCACACATTTCCTCCTTTAAAGAATCCAGATTGGTCCTGCAGTGTGTCACTTGGTCAACCTTTGCAGGACCAGGTAAAGACTTTTAATTGACTTATCTGGTTTAGATGTCAGTGTCTTGGATTCCAGAAAGAACAAAACCCTGGGTCGCTTGCCAAGATTCACACAATTGAGGAATCCATGTGTAGGGGTAAGTAGATTAGGTGCTGATAACCAAGTACAACAACCAAAAAAAAGGTGTACACTTCCTGAAAGAAAGCAGGGAATTATCAGGATCAAATCAGGTGAGATTCACATATGACTTGCCGGAGTCCAGCTGCGGCAGGGCTAGAGTTTCCCAAAGGTGGACAGGGAGTCGGCGAGTGAGAGACAGAAGACACTGCACACCAGTCTGTGAGTGAATCTGAATCCGCTTTATTTTTTAGAAGCTGGAATATATATTTGCCAACCCTGGCAGCAACCCCCAGCCCCAAGCAGGAAGCACCCCAGGCTTAGGGCCAGGCAGGGACAATCCTAAACAATAGGTTTTAATTAACTCTTTTCACCTTTGTAACATCTCAATCTTGTTACTTAGTTAGCTTGGGAAATGTAAGCCGATGCACCTGGATGCCTGCAGGAGGAAGAGATGTGTGAGGCTATTGTGCCCCTCCCTACATTGTTTCCCTTATCACTTATGGGAGTATGGCAGTCCCTGTGAGGACAGCACCTGTCTTAGGTCAAGGACTCTTCATATGAACCCAACCAGGCCTTACCCGTCATGGGCCTGCAGGACAGCAATTGGTCCTGTGCCTGTCTTAGGTGGCCGGTGGTGTAACATATGTGTCCTAGTTGCCCATCTTTGGCTGCCTGTCCAGTGTCTCAGGGCAGTTGTCTCACAGGAACCCCGCAAATCCTCCTCCATGAGCTCTCCCACCCAAAGCTCCCGCATAAACTCTCTCACACTACTCACAGAAGGCAAAACCCCACAACCAGTCCTCACAAAGGGGTTATCTAGAGGGC
>PVLA01015393.1:0-25540 GCA_004027455.1 Hydrochoerus hydrochaeris
GTCTTTGGAAATGAGTTGGGCCCAATATATATCTGAAGACCCAAGTGATGAGTCTCCCCTATAGGAAGCCATGGTTGTATTGGGAGTTTTAACTAAGGGCAGCAACACCAGTTGGGCAATACGTTGTCCCTGAGTGATGGAAACCAGGCCAGAAATGGAGGATGCCATAACGGTAATTTCCCCAGTATAATCATTATCTTTGATTCCTGGGACAACTTGTAAACCTTTTAGTATTGTGCTACCATGTCCAAGAATTAGCCCACATGTGTCATTGGGGAGAGGGCCAAAACCCCAGTAGGGATGGATGGCCTGTGCGCCCATGTTAGAAGTTAATATTGTATTGGAGGTGGAACAGAGGTCCAGTCCTGCACTCCCTGGTGTGGCGTGGAGGAGGTCTGAAATGGATTGTTTTGCATTGGGTGGTTTTGTGCTGGGACAAACCTTACAGCCCCTGGGGCTTGTCCTTGATTGGAGGTCTGGGGCTGACCCGGAATCCTGTTTCCCTGTTGGGGGAGGGGATTACCTTCCTTGTCAAATTTGGATTTACATTCTCTAGCCCAATGATATCCCTTTTTGCATTTTGGACATAGGCTATTAGGATTTTTCATTTGTTTAGCATTTGGAGACTGTGGGGCTTTGGGGCAATCCTTATAATAAAATGGCCTGTTTGGTCGCAGTTGAAGCATTTACCATTATTGGTTTTTCCTCCTTGTTTATGTGCGAGAAGAACCTCTCTTACAGCTGCAGCCGTAACTTGGGCATGAAGATGGGCGGGGCCTATGTCAGTGCACAGGCGGATGTAACCTAAGAGGTCCTCTTTTGTTTTGTGTGGCCTGATTGCAGCCTGGCAGGCGGATGTTGCGTTTTCATATGCTAATTGTTTGATTAGGGCAGAATTACTCTCAGGGGAGCTGAAAAAGCACTCGGCTGCCTGTAAGAGGCGATCAACAAAATCACAGAAGGGTTTTTCTGGTTTTTGTTTAATTTTAGTAAGAGAAGAGACAACCTCTCCACCAGAAGGGAGCCTTTTTTAAGCCCTACAGGTGGCTGTATTAATTTGTGTAAAAAGGCCAGGATCATATTGCATTTGGGCTTTTTTTTTTTTTGTACTAAAGTCGCCAGTTTTTGCTAGCATGGGGAGGGTCTAGGGGTTTTATTGAGCGGCATTATTTTTAGCTATGGCTTTATATTGGTCCATAAATTTAGATTTTTAAAGCAAATAATTGTCCCCAGAAAGAGTAACTTTGGCTAAGTTTTTCATTTATTTTGGATAATTTAACTTTGAGTCATGGAATCTAGAACAGCAAGGGTGAAAGTAGCTGTGGGGCCATATTGAGTGATTGCTGTTTTTAATTCCTTTAAAGTAGTTATTGTGAATGGCGTATGGGTCTTAACGACCTGCGGGGCCGGCGGCGCCATTTTGAATGTCAAACAGGGTGGCGCCATTTTGAATATCAAACAGGGCAGCGCCATTTTGAATGTCCTCATGTGTCCCAGACAAAGGAAGTGGCGGCAAGTCGCCATCTTGAAGCGGCTCTTTACTATCAAGAATTACAGAGCCGGGACGACTGGGCACACTGGACGTGTCTGAGGGCGGCTTTGGGGTAGGATTGCGGGAGAAGTGTAGTGTAGCCTCACCTTGAGTAAGTGTTTTGTTAATTTGGGGATCTGCATGATGTTGGGTTAGCAGCTCAGAAATTAAGGTCCAACATGCAAAAGAGGTCATCGGGACTTTTCTCCTGTCCCCTTTGGGACCAAAAAACTCTATAGTAGTATTTTAAAGTAATTTTTAATGTTTCTCATCTTTTAGTATCAATGGAGCCCTCCGGAGGGAACCAGGGGCAAGTTTAATAAATCTTTTGTTTTAACCCTTATCTCTCTCCCTTTGAGGGCCTTACTAAGGCCGGCAACGAACAATTTGTGTTCACTTAACATTTGACCCACGCCGATTACGTTCACTTACCGTGATTCAGACGAGATGTCAGGCAGTCGTCTGTACAGATCATAGGGACGGAGTCCCCCAGTTACCGTGGCCACGGCTTTTCCTCTGTGAACGATCCCTCGTTGACCTCCTCGTATTGGGGCCCCATGTTGGGCGCCACTTGATCCGGCCTGCGGACCAATTCGTGAGTTTTCCCCTAGAGGAAGGAAAACGGGGCGGGGGCAGGGTGAAGAGAGAGAGATGGAGGCAAGTTGAAGTTTCCCAATCAAACCTCGTTTATTGAACAATGTTCCTGGCTTATAAAGAAGCGGGGGTGGGAAGTTATGGATGGGTCACCGTCATTTCCTGGGTGGGGCGAGAGGATCCTGGGAAATGTAGGCCGACGCACCGGGTGCCCACAGGAGGGAGAGATGGAGCAGCAGCTGTAAAGCTATCACGCTGCTCCCTACAGCAGTTGACTCCCATTCTTAGTGTCCCCCTCCCATCTCCTGGTTTTCAGTGAATACTAAATGATGCTTTTGGGTTACCTTCAAAAGAACTGATCCTCAAGATGGCGAGGTTATCAATAATCACCAAAACTGCATTCTGCCCGGGTAGGGATGATTGCAATCCACCCAACCCTCAGGAGACCTACAAGTGTCAACTTTCACCTCCTCAGGGCTCTCCTCCAGGGCACCTCTGCAGGAAGTCCCCATTCGCGTTAGAGCTGCAACACCTTCTCATCATCTCACACCCCATCTCCACCCATCTTCTCTGCTTTACTTTTCTCTGCGGTACTTTGTACCAACTTGCCCTATTTAAACTGTTATCGTTTGCTGAATGGCTTCTCTCGTTGCACTTCCTTCACTAAGTCTGTCCCACCACCAAAATGGGACAGGGCCCATTTTGTAGCAATTGCTACAAAACAAATATTCATTGGGTAAACAAATTCCCATGACATAGGGGAAGACACAGAGTCTTGGGAAGATTAAATCTCCAGGGCAAGGCCATACAGCAGAGGAAGTTTAAATCTTTTATTAAACACCCATTGGGCTTTGAATGCATGGTGTTTCCAGCTGGGCATGGTGGTGCATGCACCCACAGTCTCATGTACTCAAGAGCTCAGGCAGATTGCTTGAGCTCAGGAGTTTGAGCTGGGGTCACACAGTGAGACCCTGTCTCAAAAACAACATAACAGAAAGGAATGAAACAGAAGATTATTTTCTGAGATGGTCACGAAGCTCCTGACACCCTCTGTTTTCCTGTGATGACCAGGAGGTGGTGTGGTACAGCTTACAGCTGTCATATCTCTTTCCTTCACTTCCCTGTTTCGCCACAGTCTCAAACAGAGACACCCCTCTCCCCCAGTGAACTGCTGTCATCCAAATGTGACTTTACAGCTACTCTCTAGAGCACTCTGACAGGAGGTGCTACTTGGCTGTCAACTGTGGTACCCACCTCCTCCATCCCTGCCACCCTGGATGCTGTGCTGTTTCCCTGAAGTAGCCAGGAGATTGCTGGGAGATTGTCGCCAATGTGGCAAAGATCAGGGAGGAATCTGGGCCCACTGTTAACATCCCCAATGCCTCCAAAACCTCAGTAAGCTGTGACTAAGACAGCTTGCCTTCCTGAGGTTTCCCTGCTTTTGGCCTTACTGGTTTTCGCAGTAACAGCTGCCAGTCAAATAGCTGTGCCACCCTACTCTCTGCCCAGCTGAAGACATGACAGCGGCTGCTGTCCTGGATGCCCTGTGTTCACTCTGGGAAGTGTCTGCCCTGACTGCAGTGGGCTTGAATTTGAAATCCAATCAGGAGGCTGGGATCAGAAGGCTTGAGTTCAGACCAGTTTGGACCAATCACAGACCTGCTTCTGCCATACTAGCATGATCCTCTGACCCTCTCACTTCATGGGTTGGTCTAGGAGGACTCCTTCTTGTGCATTGTTTCCTGCTATGCTGCAGCTCAGGCCTGTCCAAGACTTGCCTGGTGGTCACATTAATATATTCATGATTTATTTCTCAGGTAGTGTGGGCTTGGAAACTCCTGGAAATCTTCATGGGATAATTATCCTGAGTAGTGTGGGCATGGAAACTCCTGGAAATCTTCATGGGATAATTATCCCAAGTAGTGTGGGCAGAGTATCACTTTGGTAAGTGCGACACTCACCTGGGGCTGTTAGCCCAGAAGAGCTGTAGAGCCCAGCAGTCAATGAAGGGCGGTGACTGAGACTAACAACTGGAAGGACTGACTGACAGATGGCATCTGGCATTAACCAATATTGATCGGCAGAAGCTGGCAGTTGGCAGAGACCAGCCACTGGCAGAGTCAATAGACAGTGTCTGGCATTAGCTGGTGTCAGCCAGTGGCATCAGGGCCCAGTGATATAACGCCAAGGGCTGAGGGTCATTTGCACTCAAAGCCCAGGGACACTAGCAGAGCTCCATTTCACCAATTCATGATTTCTATCTGAACTGAACAAAAGGATCCTCGACTGATTGATGGCAGTTGGTGATCACAGGGGCCACCTCCTCTTTGAGGGTCCCCAGAAACGGTACAGACAGTGGTGATGATTGGTGCAGCCTTGCTGCATAAGCGACAGGTTATCCCCTGAACCTTTTGCTTCAGTGTCATCTGTGACTGGTGGCGTTTAGTGCTTGCATTGGTGGCGTGGGAGCAAGGGGGTGGTCCTCCCCACCTGAGTGATTCTCACGAGTGCCCTCACTGCCTGTGTCTTTTGTTCCATAGCCAGTTTTCTATCTCTGTCTCTTATTTATTTATTTACTTATGTCTCACAAAACATCTTTATTTCCTGATTAAGGCTTCCCACTATTTCAAAAGGCTCTTCCTTCAGGTGCCCAATTGGGATTGATTGGTTTCATATGTGCGCACTCTACAGTATTAATTTGGGATGTTGCCTTCTGGTGAATTGGCCTGCCTATCCTTCCTGTGGGGAGATTCCCTGAAACACTTAAAATTAAAATTTGGCTGAAAGTAACCTGACATTGGCCAAAGTTTTAGAACATCTGCCATTGGATGGGTCGAAGCTGCCATCCCTGTTCACGTGTTAAGCTATCCACTGGGAAGGCAAAGTGAGACCACAAGCAGTGTCTGGTCTCACAGGTAGACATCTGCAGTAGGGCAGGTTGAGGCTGTGGACACCAATCTATCAGCTAGAGTAAATCAGACCCTACACAAGTTGTACCTCTCTGGTCTTCAAGGTAGTTCTGTGGCTTGGTTTGGCATGTGTGCTTCAGGGCATTGGATTTTACTGTTTTTTTGGGGATAGCATGGGACCTTTTCCTGTTGGACATGGATTTTCCTTGTGTTTAATTTATGCCACTGTCTGCTCTGTCTTGTTATTGTTTCTGTGCAGGTGATTTGTAGCCACTCTTTTTTTGTTCTTTAATTTTAAAGGGAATAAAACAGAACAATAAAATGAAACAAAGCAAAACAATGAGAACCCAATATTGGATTTCAAAAATAAGACAGTAGGGAATCTACCATAATTACTATATTGCATAGTGTTATCTTCTAAATAGTTGCTCAGGCTACCAGCTTTAGGCATGCAAAGTTAATCAAATAATACAAGTTATAGGTTGTTTCTTTACTGCAGTTGCTATCGTCTCAGTCTGTGTTTCTCCAAATCAGCAGTTGCTTATGTGTGTGTATGTGTGTGGGAGTAGTGGTTCTTCTCCCCTGCCTGTGTGGCGGCTGGCTCACGGGGTGGGGGCGTGGCATGGCTTCCATCCTAGTTCTCCTTGGCAGGGACTCCTCTGGCTCATAGGTGCGAGGATGTGTGTGTGGCTTGTAACCATCACTCTTTGGATTGTGTACTTGTCTGGGAAAATATTGATCTCAAAGTCTATTTGGTGTGCCGACAATTGTGGTAAAGTCTGTTATGGTCTTTCTAATGATTCTATGTGATGTACTATCTTTCTTATAAGTATTATAGGCATGTTGCATGAAAGGAGAGTTTTTGCTTTTGTTATTTCATTGTTACAGTTCTCTTATCCTAGGTGGTGGCCAAGTGGGTAGAAACCCAAGTGTTTTGATGCTCGGCTCTCTCTACATGGTAAAGGAAAACTTGGGAGCCACAGAGAGCATTCCAAAGGACTTACAGCAGGATGATCTTTAACTAACTGGGGCAAATTTAAGGAGACTGATTTAAAGAAATAGAGGCTAATCTGCTGTACCACAGCTTGACATCAGTATAAATTGAAAGACCAAAAATTCTATTGGAAAATGGGTCCTTTAGTTATAATATCATTCTCTAGCTAGATATATTCAGTTAAATGGAAGAGAAGTGGCAGGAAGGCCCTTACATCAAGGTTTTTATGAAGCTGTACCAAGACTTAAAAACCCTTGTCAGGCTTGTAGAGCTGTGGTTTCCAAACCGGTAGGCCCACAGAACCTGATATGGACATCCTAACAGACTCCTGGTCCGAGTAGCCCCTCCTCGGCAGATATTTGCACCCCCAATCTACAGCACAGCATCCTGCAGCACCTGAGGTGGCGTCACCATCTCTCTATTCGGATACAGCTGATAACTTCCTTTTCCCTAGCACCACCTCTTCTTCCTCATCCAAGGCAGAGACCTTTTTGCCTCTACCCCCACTGACACCTGCCCTATCAATCCCAGTCAGAAAACAAACCAGCAGCACACTTTACTCAGAGGCACTTCTTCCCGTTCTAGGACGCGTCGGGCAGGAGTGGGGGACTTATCAGAGTACGTGTTCCCTTCTCAGTGATAGACCTGGCTCAGTGTGAGGAAAGGCCTGGTAGTTTTTCTGAGAATTCTGAAAAATTTAGGGATGCGTTTATTAAATTAAGCGTAACTTTTGTTCAGGGATGTGATTTCAGCACTAGTTTATCACTGTCCTGCCAATGAGAAAGAACATGGTTTTTAAAAAAGCTGCTGGGTTGGCAGCTAACACTCCAGACTGCGATATCCAGAAAATTGGGGATGATGGCAGGCTCTGGCACAGACTCTACCTGGGACTCTGAAAACCCTGCCCACAGGGCAAGAATAGGGGCATTTGGTAACTTGTGTTGCGGAAGGAGTGAGAAAGTGTTCGGTTAAGCCTAGCAATTATGATACAGTCAAAGAGATGAGGAGGAGAATCTTGCAATACAGTATGTCCCCAGCTTATGAATGAGTTCCATTCCAGGAGATCGGATTTGCTCATAATTTGACAAACTGAGTCTTACACAGCGCACCTGTGAAAGTTTGAAACTCGGATGTTCCTAAGTCAGGGGCTTACTGTATTTTTAAGTTGCTCACCAGAGACCTTCTGAAAGTAAGCTGCCAAACCATAGTTGGTAGACGGGAGAGCCCTAATGGTCACACATTTTATAATACAGTCTGCCCCTCATATTAGGAGGAAGTTACAAAAGCAGGATCCCAAACTCCACTGTCAACTTTGGAAGAAAAGTCTTCATAGTTTATAATAACCAGGCAGAAGAGGTGAAGGATAAAAGGTTAGAGAAAAAGGCACTGCTTTTAGTTGCTTTATTTCAACCTTTACCTCAGGATAACCCACAAGGCCCTCAGAAATTTGCTTGGCAAGGACTAAATAGAAAGCAGAGTGTGTATTGTCTGAAAGAAGGTCACTGGGAAGATGATTTGCTCTACACAGTGAGTTTTGGTGTCAGTCAAAACCATTCAAGGCAACAGCCATCTCTGTGCCATAGCATTTTGTTACACGTATCCCAGTCATGATTTCTTGGGCTTTAGTTGATGTAAATGAACTCAGGCTAAAACTGAATGTAGTTTCAGAATGTGCTGTGTGTTTCTTATTCTCTGCTGCAGCAGCTTTATGGATGTTTGGGGTGTTTGTGTGGGTGCTTGAGTGCACTCAGCTGACTCCTTTCCTCTGCCTTTGGTTAAGTAAAGTAGTTTTTGCAGCCAGACACAGACTGGATGTGAGCTCTTGCTGTGGGCAAGGGGAACTCCCTCACATCCAGTGGGAGGCGGGAATTCTTCAATCAGTGTGATGTGCGTATATCTGGAACCTATTGATACTTTTTTATATATCTTCACTCTGGTTTATGCCTTTATAGCTTATCTTGTTAGGCTTTAAAAATTTCCATTTATTTCTTTTTTCTATTGATCTGTTTATTCTATTTGTCTAAAAGATTTTGCTGTGTGTAATGCCCTCATATGGATGAATCTGTTCGCAAATTGCTTTCCTCTTCTGTGCGGTTTTTTACTTTTAGCTTTGACCGCTACGTGCCTTTGGGTAAGGTGGTGAGGATAGGGCGTGCTGGCCTCTGCTTTGGTCAGGAAAGGTAATTGGCTGATATGAGGCTTACAGGGTAACAATTTCACTTAAAAGGCCATAGGCTTAATGTTTAGTAATTAACTGGCAGAGTTCCAAGACAGCCTTTTGACACCCAAAGTGCCAGAAATCCCATCTTCCAATTGGGAATGACCTCTAAGTGGGATAATAGGGAAGAACCTCAGAACTTCTGTGACCCCACAGGGCCAGTGTTGATGTGGGTGGCTGCCAGGTTTCTTTTGCCAAAAGTGCTAGGAGTGGCTTATCTTATAAATAAAAGAAGAATACTTTGATGAATACTTTGAAGAACCGGTTGGGTTACCATAGGGAAACTGGACTATGCCCAGGCAGGAAAGCACTGGGGACAGTCTGAGGCAGGGATTCAGAAAAGGTCTGGCTGAGATTTGTTCTCTGGGAGAGAGAAGAGAGGATCCTGGTGATGTTACTGGTGAATTAAAACTTTCATGTCTCCTTCATTCAAGGCAAGCATCACAAGCGATGCACTATTGTAGTCTCAGTTCCTTTTATTTTGCAGTGACAGAGAGGGTAGCTGTGGCCATCTGACTCCTGCCATGAAGTAAGGTGAGATGTGCATGTCAAATGCCTACAAGGTTCAATCCTGACATCTTTGCCATTTTTGCACCATTTTTACAGAGCTGAAAAGTGGAGTCCGTTTCACAGTACAACGTATTTTTCCTGTGTAACATTTATATGATCACGGGATGTGAATTCACACAGCCCAGTATTAAAACTTCTCTCATAAGAAAAAGGATAAACTCCTTCTCTTTTTTCCATCAACCAGGACTTGAAATAAAGCCTTATTCCCAGTTAAAGATGCTGCTCTTGGTGAGAGACAACACCTGGGAGTGAATATTACATGTACATCCGTCAGCCTGCTGGCCACAGCAATTAAGTTGTAAACTCTGGGTTGTTTCCAAAGGTCATTTTGGCTTTGACTTTGGGAGCCCTCACACCTAGAGGAGGGAGTTATGTACTCTGTTCTCATTCTCACCCTATTTCTCTGGGGGGAATATTCTTGGGGGAAAAGGTCCTGTAGCCAGAGGATAAATGGCTTTGGTAGACTAGGGAAGTTTGGTTTTGAGGTCTCTACATTCTAGACCCACTAAGGGTTGTTATTGACATTCAGGGAAGTGTTCAGACTGAATATATGTCTGCACCTAGACACACCTCTCTGGGCTTCATTTGTTAGAACACTAACAATAGAAATGAATGTTGACTGGCTAATTCTCTTCTGGTTCAGGGTTCACCAGGGCTCAGAATAGCTACTGATACTTTAGGGATTAGGTGAGGCAGCCATGAGTCTTCAAGATGGATAGAAAGGACGGGGGGCAGTTTATCTCTTGAAAGACAATTGTCTGATATACAAGATAGGGGCATCTCTGAGGCTGGGATTCTGTCCTTCAGAATATGGCTGGTTGGGAGGGAGCAGTGGTAGAAGGTCTTGAAGTGTGGGAAGTATCAGCAATAATTTCTCCTTATGAAGAAAGCCAGGAGGAGGCTTAGAAGCAGTTTCCAGAACAGAAGCTGTGAGAGGGGCGGGCAGTCACTGTTGCACAAGGTCCTCATGATGGCCCTGGAGAAAGGGAAGCTCTATTAACACCTCTTATTAGTAATTGCACTACCCCTGGTAAAGTTTGTGTCTCCAGAGACAGAGAAGTTCCACCTTACACTGAGGATGAGGCAGGGTTTCCAACCAGTGTCTCAGGAGAGGAGGAATCAGGCCCCTTGAATAACTAGAGCCATACTGAGAAGCCCCCGACGACTCTCTCTCCCTGTGATGGCGGCTGGGGGCAGGTTTGGCTGACAGCTGTCACACCCCTCCAGTTACTCCCCTGTGGTCTCCCTTTGGCCCCCTGAGGAGGGGATGGAGACAGCTTACTTCACTGTCCTCTTGTCACCCCTAGGTTTACTTCACAGCTACTCTCTGGGCTGCCCTTACAGGAAGTGCCCCAACCCCATTCCCACTGCTTCAGATGCTGCTGCCACTTCTGTGGAGGAGTGGCCAAAAGATGATCTTTACTGTGACAAAAATCAGGGAGGTATGCGGACTCATTATCAACACCCCCTGTACCCCACAGCCTAATAAGCTGTAATTAACACAGCTAGTCTCTTGAAGATTCCCTGGTTTGGGTCCCTGCCTTTTTCGTAGAGATGTGACAGCTATCAGTCAAGTAACCATGTCTCCTAACGTTCTGCTGAACTGCGCCGTAACAACTGCAGCTGTCTTGGACCTGCTGTATCCACTCTGGGGGGATCTACTCTGATTGCAGGGGTATTGAACTTGAATTAAGCAATGAGGTTGAATTTGCACCAGTCAAACTCAGGTCAGATGGCTTGGATTGAGACCAATTTTGACAGAGTTGGAGGCTTCAGTTTGGGCCAATCACAGGCCTGTTGCTACTATCCAGGCAGGTCTGTCCTCACATTTCTTCAGTTTTTGTATGAAGGCTCCCTCTTGTGTACTGACCCCTGCGTTTGAGTCAAGCTGTGCTCCAGTGGTTCTATACATCTGTTTGCCATCTCCTTCATGGGTAGCAAGGGCTTGGAAGCTCCTGTGAGTCCACCTCAGGTAATTATCTTGAGTGGTATGGACAGAGAAGTTGCCTTAGAAAGAGCTATAAATACTTGAAGATGTTAACCCTGAAGAGCTTCAGAGACCAGCAGCCAATGAAGATAAGTGATGGAGAACAGAAACCAGTAGTGTCAATCAAACAGTACCCAACATTAACCAGTGTCAAAAACTAGTGGCAGCTGGCAGTGGCAGAGACCTGCAACTGGCAGAGTTGCCTGATGGTGTCTGGGATTACCTAGGGTCGATCACTGGCATCAGGGGCCAGAGATGTAACACTAGGACCAAGAGCCATTGGTACTCAAAGCCCAGGGATGCTAGAAGAGCTGCACATCACTGATCCATGAGTCCAATGAATTGGACAAAAGAACCCACAATGGAATGGCAAGATTTCCATATGACTCAGCCATTCCTTTCCTTGGTCGATACTCAAGAAAGATTTAAAAATTATGCCTTCATAAAAACTTATACGTGAATGTGTATTGCTGCTCTAAGTATAATAGCCCCAAAATGGAAACAACCCAGGTGCCCATAGACTAATTACTGGATGAATAAGATGTGGTATAACCCTAGGATGTGATATTATTTGACTCAAGAAGGAATAAATATTAAATGTGTTCTGACAGGGATGAGTTATGAAAACATTATAAGTGAATGAAGCTGGTCACAAAAGACCCACATATTTTATGATTCCATTTATATGAGATATTCAGAATAGGTAAATTCATACAGACAAAAAATTAGTGGTTGTCAAGGAATGGAGGGAAGTGGGGCTGAGGAGTAAGTGAGGCTGAAGATTTTGGGAGAAAGGCAATGACAGTGTTCTACAAGTATCTGTGATGATCATTTGTCTTAGTTAATTTTCTCTCATTGCTGAGACAAAATACCTGACACCCAGAGTTAAAGGAAGAAAGACTTATTTAGCTCACAGTTTGTAGATGTTTCAGTCCATAATCAGCTGGTTCCAAGGTAGGTTTGCTTAGCAAAGACACAACAGTTGATGGCAGTGGAAGACAGCAGAAGCAACAAGAGACAAAACCCTTTCTGTCCCTCATATTATATGCAGAGTACCCGCCCTAGGGAGGGTTTAACATTCACACCTTTGATCCTATCCACAACTATGTCAAGCTGATCAGTGAATTGATTTACTAGTCACACAACCTTAATCCCACCATCACACAATCTAGATTCAGATACCTCTGAAAAATCTGTCCCTCCATAACCACGTGAGGCTTTGGAGGAGACATCTACACACAAGACATAACATTGCTATACAACTATGACTGCACTAAAATATTCAACTTTTATATTGAGTGAATTGTGAAGAATGTGAATTATATCTTAATTGAGCTGCTATAAAGAGAAAAAATTCCATATAGGCCTATACTCAATAGAAGTATATGATGTGCAATAAAAGTAGCTGTATGCAAGGCATAGTGGTGTATTCCTATAAATCCAGGTGCTTGGGAAGCTGAGGTAGAATGATTACAAGTTCCAGTTCAGCCTAGACAAAATAGTGAGATCCTATCTCAAAATAAAAATAAGGCTAGGGATGTAGCTCAGTGGTAGAGTACTTAGTTTGCATGCATGTCATGGTTACTTTTCTCTCATTACTGGGACAAAATACCCAAAACCCAAAATGAAAGAAGGAAAGGTTTATTTAGCTTACAGTTTGTGGAGGTTTCAGTCCAAAATCAGCTGGGTCCAAAAGCATGGTGGCCTGCATTGGGGCAACACTTCAAGGCAGCAACCAACAAAAGCAGCCAGAACAGAAAGGAAGGGGACAGCAAGCTTCTTTTCCTCCCTTATAGTGTACACAGGCCACGCCCCCCCTTCACCTCCAGGGCAGGTGGTGTATCACAAATCTCCTTGACCTGCTCTTGCACAGGACCAAGATATTTGCAAAGTAAGAACCCTAGCTTCTGCTGAGTCTTTTAGCTAAACTTCTAAACTTCTCAAGTTGACACTGTATGAACCATAACAATGCATAAGGCCCTGGGTTCAATCTCTAGCACCACAAAAACAGTCAAACAGAACAAAACAGCAGGGTGAGGTGGCACAATTTGACTTGGTTCAAATCTTCCTAGAGTGAGTGGTAAGGTGGCTCCAAGGAGACGGTCACCTTCTAATCTCTGGAAGAGGTGAATGTGACCTAACTTGGAAACAGGGTCTTTGAAAGTGTGATCCCCAGGCATCTAAGTGAATTCCAAATCTAGCAAATATCATTGGGAGACAAGGGGTAACCAGTTTCTAAACCAACTAGGGTGATTTTTTCTTCTTGAAGTCATGGAAATAATAATTCACTGAGTGCCAATTGAAGGAAGGTTTATTCTCAGCAAAAGACAAGAAGACACAGAGAGCAGGCTCACAAATTACATGTTCAACGTGTGGTGGTTGGGGAAATCATAGACATAGGATAAAAATAAAAGAGGGCAAAGGGCAGGCGAATATTCATGTCTTTTCTAGGAATGGGAAGAGATTTTCAAGGAATTCAGGCACCACCTTTTTTTTTTTTTTTTAACCTTGGATTTTATGGTTCTTTCCAGTCTTGTGATGGCAATTCTCAGCTCTCCTGGTGCTGAGGGTGTGTCATTTGGTTTACAGATAGGATTATAAATGAAGTGAGAGATTGCTTAGCAGGTACTCTGGAGGCCATCTAGTTTAACTTGTTTTGGCTAGCTCACCCAATGAGGGACCTGTGACCTTCAGGGACCCTTCCCTCAAGGATAAACAAGATTAAAGCACAGTAGAAATTCATCTAGTAACTGAGTCAGTACACAGAGACAAGCACAGATGAGAAGGCCATGTGAAAACAGAGGCAGAGATGTGAGTGATGCAGTCACAGCTACCTGGATCACCTGGAGCCACTCCAAACTGGGACAGGGAAGCAGGGATGCTTCCATGCAGCCTCTGAAGGGAGTCGGGCCCTACTTACTCCTTGATCTTGATCTAGAGTCATGAGAAAATGCATTTCTGTTGTGTTAAGCCTCCAGGGTTATGGAAATGTGTTCTATAGCAATACAACACCACACAACACACACACACACACACACACACACACACACACACACATCTCCTTTACCTACCAGAAGACTTACCTGGACTATGTCTTAATGATCCCAGCCCTTGGCTTCTAATATGTGAAATGCAGACATTTGGAGTGTGTAGCAGGGTCTTTGAGGCTGTGATGAAATGCTGGAGCAAAGCTCTAGCGGGAGACTTGGAACCCTAGAGGCCCAAGGGCCTCTCATTTGGGAGTGAGCATCTGTCTATCTCTGTCTTTCTGTCTGTCTCTCTCCTATCTCAGTGCCAGGGATCAAAACCATGTTTTCAAACATGCTAGGCAAGAGCTCACTGCTACCCCTAGGCTTAATGAGCATTCCAAGTTATACGGTCTGTCCTCCTTATCAGTGGGTTCTATACCTGCAGATTCAATCCACCGATACAGTCAGACATTACTACAGGGACAGAGGACACACTCTTACCTTGTTATTTATTTATTTGTACCATAGATTGAACTCTTGATCTCATGCCTGTTAGGCATGTGTTGTGCCTCTAAGCTATACCCCCGACCCCCCTTGTTGTTTATTAAAAGCACGATTTGTGTTTTCTTTTGAGGAAACTATGATTTGAAAGCTTTTCTTTCCTTTGATTGTGTTGCTGGGAAATGAATCAAGGGTCTTATTCATGATAGGCAAGTGGTCTATCCCTGAGCTGTATCCCCAGCTAGCTGCTTTTCTTTTTGATCTCCAGCTGCTTTTACTTAAAAGCAAATGAACTAACAAACAAAAACAGTGAATATTTTCTTCAGTCTACAGATGCCAAATGGGCAACAAAAAGAAAAATCTTGACCTTCATTTTGTGTATGTCTCCTCCATTACCTTAAACCTTTGGGTTGGATCCTTGCTCCTCCTGTATACAGCTATGCCAATTATTCAGGAACTTTCCATCTAAACGCTGACAATAGGTGCTGGGGATTTAGCTCAGTGGCACAGCACCTGCCTGGCAAGCATGAGGTCCTGAGTTTGATTCTTGGTAACTCCCCTTGCCCTCCAAAAAACTGGCAATACAAAGCTGATGATTCCTGAATTTACATAGCACATCTTATCTCCTTTCAAGACTGAGAACATCAAAGTAAGAGTTTTACAGGGACATTTAACTACTGAAGATGCACAGAAATCTCCAGTCATTGTCCTAAACGTATAGTCACCTTGGAATCCAGCAGAACCTCACAAAATTGAGACAAGCTGAACCATCACATCCCTTATGAACCCTCTGTCAACTTGACACTCAAACACATCTCTTTAAACTATTCTTAATCCCTAAATAAATACAGCGTCATAATTCTGCCCAACAGGATACAACTTCTTCCATGCAATTGAAAATGCAATAATCTAATCTCCAAAATCTCAATAGTACCAATATCTTTCACATGTCTAAGGCCAAGTCTCTTCTGAGACTCAAGGCAAACTCTTAGCCATAAATTCTGTAAAAATAAACAACCAAGTTGCATAATCCCAAGGTAAAATGGCACAGAGTAAGCATTCTCACTCCCAAAGGGAGGAATAAGGGGATATAAAAGAATCAGATCAAAGCAAGACCCAATTCTGCAGGGAAACTATTAAGTTCTGTAACTTCACATCTGGCATCCAGGACACATGGTGCTATAACATGAATTCTGAAGGGCTCAGATAGCCCTACCTCTGTGGCCCTGCCAGCTGCAGCCTACATGGCCTCTCTTTCAGGTCGGCTCCATTTATGACTTATAGCTTTCCTCAGCAGACCTTCCATGTTCCTGAACTCTCTGTCTTCCTGTAGTCTCTATTGCATCTTTGTATTTGTTACCACAACTTTATTAACTATCTTCTCAGTGGCTCTTTGCCTGGCCTCAGAGGCCTTTCTTTGAAATTTGGGCAGAAGCCTCCCTGAACCTACAACTTTTGCATTATGCATTATGGTAAGATCAGCAGCATAGGAATAATTTTAAGATCCACTACCAGTGTGGGCAGTAACCAGGTTTCCTTGGACCATGGCAGCAGCAGCTTTTGAGGGTCTAGATGACTGAGAACTATAAAATGATCCCAAAGAACCAATTCCCTAAGACAATCCTTCTTGAGCAGGGGCCCTAGGGACTCTCTTCTCAAATGAAAAGTTGACATTTTTGAGCCTGTAATGAGTGAGGTCTTGCTGATTCCAGAGAGAGCCTTGAGGTGTCTTTACTTGTCCCTGTACCAAGTATTTGGTTTCATTTTTATAGTGTTAACACATTCCTGCCAGCTTGAACATTCCTGTTGGCATGCTCTTGTCTGTCTCATCGGGTAGCTTGTGGCATTAGTGGTACAAATGGATCTAATCACTTTTCTTGGTGATTTTACTCATGGAGGTAGAACTGGTGGTTCAATCCACCTGGCTGTAATGCATATAAATTATGGCCCCTTCATGAATATGTTAATCTCTTTACCAGTCATACCTATTTTGGCCCCAAATTTACACATGATTCCTTCTGGGACAAAATTTATCAAATTTTTCTGCTCTACTTTTTGCCACAATTCTCATAAAACTGGCTAAAAGTAGCCAGCCATATGCATGCCACAGCCTGAATGCTGGTCTGTAATGAAATTTTTTTCTCCAGGTTAATTAGTCTGCCATGTTTAAAGTCAGTCTTAGGACATGGATGAAATGTAGGCAAAATCTTCGGCAGAATAAAATGTGCATGGCCTGTAGTCCATTTTCCAGAGTCCATTTTCCTATCTGAAACCTCATGAGACCAGCCTTTATGGTCTTCATTCCTATCAGTATTCAGGTGTTTTAAACTCTGAGCACTGTCATCCATCAAACACTATGTACAATATTCTAGGGCTTCTCTAGCCTGCATCTTCAAACATTTCCACAGTCTTCCCACAAACCAATTCTAAAGACTTCTGGACCAGATTGCCAGCTACCGGTATAGAAATGACCCCACTTCTTTGGTGCTCATTTTCTGTACTAGAAATCCCATTGCTGAGACACAGTACTTGAAACCCATAAATAAAACAAGTTCAATTTAGCTCACATTTTAAGGGGATTCCGTCTATAGTTGCCTGGCTCCATGTCAGGAGCATCGTGGAAGAGTGCTGGGGAGCAAAGCTGCTTAGATCATGGAAGCAATGGGGAACAGTGACAGGGACTATATACCCACACAAACCTGGACATGTGTTCCATCAATCCCCTGAGTGACTTCCAAGCTGGTCAAGTTGACATAATCAAGCTTACTCATTATGCCTCTCTGGGCTCCATATATTGGAATGTTGGTTCAAAATCCCACTCTGATCAGTATTGTTTATTGAGTACCCAGTTAACTCCAAAATGACTCCCCTGTAAATTTAGGTCTGATGGCCAGATCAGAGAACTCCTCTGTGTGCAGCACTGGTCTCAAGAGGTAAAGGAATCCTGAAGGTGAATCTCTATTTGTCTGTCTATCCATTTGTCTGTCCAGCTGGAAGAGTCAGGGCAGGTGTTTGGGCTCTGGGCCAAATCCTTTAACCTTTGTGAACTGCAAATGTGGACAGTTAGATTCAGTCATCTAGAGTAGGGTGCATTTCCACAAGTGGGGCTAGTATGACTTCTCTTCCCCATTGTTCTGTACAAAATAAAGGAAGTTTTTGAACTTACAAGATAGACATCATTAGTTTTTACATGAGAGAAACAAACAGAATCAAGGACAGATGTCTAAATCTAGACCACATGATTGAATGCGGGCAAGAGGACCAGTGAGGATCACAGTGGCACATCAGTGTCCCTGATGGAGACCACCAGGGACAGGCAGATTCTATTTCTCATTGGTGTGGAACTGTGGGTACTTCAGGATAAAGCTGTCAGAAGGTCAACTTACATGATTTGGTGATTTTGGGGAAGGGTTTAAGAAAGACTAGTTTGTTCTGGATGCCAGTAGGAAAAAGAATTAATACATATTTGCCATACATATTAATCACATTCATCATAGGGAATTTGTGCTTGTACCTGATATAACTTAATTCCTCTTTTTTCACTCCCCTGCCCCTCCCTTCAGCTCTTCTTCCCCTTACATTTATAAAAGCTTTGTTTCCATTTTTCCTTCCATTCTCTTTGTTTCTCTCCCTTCCCTCTCCTTCCCTCCTCACTTGTTCCCTTTCCCACTGAACATGTTCTTCCTACTTCTCCATATCTATCCTTCATCATTTTCTTTACCCTTTGGGCTCCTTCCTCACAATAAAAGCAATATTACAATATTTAAAATTGCGTGTTCTATTTATTTCACTTAAGATTATGGTCTCAAGGTATATCCATTTTCCCACAAACGACTCAAATTTATCCTGCTTTATGCCAAAGTAGTACTCCATTGTACAGAACTACATTTTCTTTATTCATCTTTTGATGTGCCTCTGGGCTGTTTTCAAGATTTAGCTTTTATAAATTGTGCTATCACTATGGTATACTTTTAACATGGCTATC
Source organism: Hydrochoerus hydrochaeris (assembly GCA_004027455.1). Taxonomy (NCBI): domain Eukaryota; kingdom Metazoa; phylum Chordata; class Mammalia; order Rodentia; family Hydrochaeridae; genus Hydrochoerus; species Hydrochoerus hydrochaeris. The sequence goes on from PVLA01015393.1 coordinate 18,259, forward strand.
ACTATGGTATACTTTTAACTTTTTCGATAAGATACCTAGAAGGAGTACAGTTGGGTCAAATGGAACTTCTAGTGTTAGTTTATTTCGGGAACCTCCGTACTGATTTTCATATTGGTTGCACCAGTCTGCACTCCCATCAACAGCCCCTCCAGCATTTGTTATTTGTTGAATTACTGATAATAAATATTATTCCTGGAGCAAGATGGAATCTTGGTGTTGTTTCAATCTGCATTTTTTTTTATTTTAAAGAGGATAAAATCAAAGAAAATAAAGCAGAATAAAACCCCAATCAAAATAAACCAGTATAAGTGATACAGACTTCAAAACCTTACAAAATCAACAATAGTTACCATAATATCTTTTGTTGTCTTCCAAATAGCTGCAGATACCTTCAGACATAGTAAAAATCGAACAGAACAGAATAGAAAAGAAACAATAAAAACAAAACAATGAACATAATAAAGGACTTCAAAACAAGCCATAGTGACTCCAGAATGGCTGCCATAATATGTCTTGCTACCTATTAAATAGCTGCTCATGCCATCAGATTTAGCATAATCAAATAAAAGAGAATAAAATGTTTAAATTTGGGGAGTCTCTTTTTTCTGAGTTCTTTTTTATATTCTAGATGTTAGTTTAGTGCCTAGTAAGATATAGGTCTAGGTTCCAGCTTCGGCAGGTAGAAATCCAGTATTGCTAGCTTCACTTACTGAAGAGGTTGTCTTTCTTCCAGTGAATGCGTTTGGTGCCATCATCTAAGATAAGGAAGCTGAGTGTTCTTGGTGTTGTTTCTGCATCTTCTTTTCTGTTCCATTGATTTTTGGGTCTGTTTTTTGCCAGTACTGTGCTATTTTTTAAAAATCATGGTAGCTTTGCAGTGTAACTTCAAATTGGGGATTGCGATGCTCCCTGCCTTGCACGTGTACTAAATTGCTTTTGCTATTCTAGGTCTCTTCTGGTTCTGTAGTAATTTTAGGGTTACTCTGTCTAGTTTCATGAGGGAGACTATAGGTATTTTGATTTGGCATTATATTAAATCTGTAGAAAAGTTTTGGAAGTATGACCATTTCCACTGTATTGGTTCTGCCTATCCAAGAACAAGGAGTATCTTTTCATTTCCTAAAATCTTCTTTGTTCTTTTTTAGAGTACTGTTGTTTTCAATGTTTAGTTCTTTCACTTTGTTAGATGGATTCCTACATATCTCTTTTTTCTTGATGCTACTGTGAAAGGTATAATTTCCCTAATTTCTCTCTCAGTGAGTTTGTTATTTGTGTACAGAAGTGACATTGATTTTTTGAATGCTGACTTTGTATCCTCCTGTGCTGTAAACCTGATTATTAATTCCAGTAGGTTTTTGGTGGAGTTTTTGGAGTCTTTTATGTAGAGTATCATGTTATTAGTAAATAATGATAATTTAACTTCTTTTCCTATTTTTATTCTTTTATTTTTCTTATTTAAAAGGTCGGGATAATGTTTTCAGAACTATATTGAGTAAGTGTGGTGACAGTGGCCATCTATTGGGTAGATGGGTTATTTAGAATTTTTCTATCTTCTTGGTTTAGCTTTGGTAATTCATATTTATCTAGAAATCTGTCCATTTTTTCCCCTGTGTTTTCCATCTTATTAGAGTATAATTTCTCAAAATAGGTATTGATGATCTTCTGGATTTCTGTGGAATCTTTCGTGGTTTCATATTTCTCTTCTTAATTGCATGTATTTGAGTCTTTTCTCTTTTGAATAAGGTTGGCTAAGGGTTTATCAATTTTATTTAATCTTTTAGAACCAACACTTTGATTCATTGATTATCTGTATTGTTTTCTTAGTCTCAATTGAATTAATTTCTGCTCTTTTTTTTATAACTTCCTTTCTTGTATGTTCTTTGGGTTTAACTTGTTCTTCTTTTTCTAGAAGCTTGAGGTTCAACATCAGATTATCTTTTTAAGTTAAGTTTATTGGTACATTTTAGATACATATAATCATTTTCATCATTGGGAATTTGTACCTGTACATGGTATGTTTTGATTCCTCTTTTTTTCCCAATTCCCTTTCCTCCATCTGCTCTTCACTTCCCTATTTACACAGCTTTCTTTCCATTTTATCCTTTTAAGTCATTTTTTTCTTTTCTCTTTTTCCTTTTACCTTCCCCCAACCTAGTTTTTCTTTCATTTTTTTCTTTTATGGAAAAAAGTAAAATAAAATTTCATAACAAAATAATAGGAGAATAACAATAATTAGTATATCGAATATTGTTATCTTTTTTAAAATTTTATTTTGAAGGTAGTAGAAATACAATAGAATAAGGCAGAACAAAGCCAACTGAGACAGTGCAGAGAATTTGGTACAGAACTTCACAGCAGGTCACCGGGATAACAGCAATAGGTACCATAGTCTATCTCATTATCTTCACAATAGTTGTTTAGTCAGTTAGGTAGAGCAAAATCAAACCAAAAACAGAACATTATAAAATCAATCGAAAGAGAATAATGAAAAGAGTAAAGCAATTATTCATAATGAATCAAAACTGAAAGAGAAAATAGTGGAGCCCCCCCCCCATTTGCTATATTGCATACAATCATCCTGCCAAGAGATGCTCAGACCTCTGTCCCATTTGGATTCCAGGGCCACCCTGTAGGCTCACAGGAAACACTACTGGGCCTGTTCCTGGCTGACGCTGGAGGAAGGCGCTCACCAAGAGGGCGGGCGATTGGCTTCTTTGTGCAGCCTCCTGGGTGCCAGCATCAAATATTGTTATCTTTAAAGTAGTTAGTCAGAGTACAAGATATGGGCAAAAGAATTTCTCCAAATGATATTAGCACAAAACTTTCTTTTCAATGAACGAAGAGAAACTAGTAGTATCACTAGGATTTTGTTTTTTTCCTGTTCCTTTCCTTCCTTTCCCTTTTTCCTCATCCTAGTTCCTCTTTCCTTTTGAACAATTTCTTCCCATTCACCATATCTGTTGTACATTTTCGTCCTTATTTGTTCTTTCAGTTTCTCACACTATGCAACAATTATTTGTTGTTCTTTGATAAGTGCTGAAATTAGAAATGAACTAATCTATTTTTACTTTATTGTATTGAGATCATATAATCATGGTGTAAAGTGTAAGTACTGTATTTAAAGAATAAGACAGAGGGCCGGGGAATATAGCTCAGTGGCACAGTATCTGCCTGGCAGGCGTGAGGTCATGAGTTTGATTCCCGGTACAAAAAAAAAAAAAGAAAAAAAAAAGAAAAGAAAAGAAAAGAAAAGAAAAGAAAGACCAATTTCACAAGCCAAAAACAGTGACATGGGGGAGGGGTTTTAATATTGGTCCTAGGAAAACATCAAATATTAGGTCAACAATAAGTCATGGTTGTAAACAAGAAAACCATGGCATTTGAACGAATGGAATCTGCAATTACTCCCCAAACTGGAATTATTTTTGATGGAGAATGATAATGCTTGTCTATAACACTCCAGCGTTTCTGATGACTCTGAAACTTGTAAACGACTGGGACATTCACTCTTTCTTTCTTCACCTTCATCTTTTGAGTTTTATCCATAAGATCTTTGTGTGCTTGAATTTTCTGTGCAATAATGAACAATTTCTTTCCTCAATCTGCTGAGTCATGCAGTGATTTTTTTTTGTCTTCCTTTAGCTATCCGTTTGAGTCGAGTTTGATGGGCAACTCCTTTTACTTCTTCCTTCTGCAAGGTCTCTACCTTGGGTCTATTAAAGACTCTGTCAACTAGTTCTGGGGGCTGTTTCCAGGAGAGTGGTACTATCAAACTGTTCAACTTTTTTGGTATTAAAACAGAAAGAAAGAAAACACACGCTTATTCTGTTATTTCCCCTAGCAATCCCGCAGAGGGCGCTCTGGTCTTGGTCTTTCAATTTTCCTAGCTTCTGCAGTCCTTTTCATTTCTATATGTCCTGAATTCTCATTAGCTTTAGCTGTCCTGGAGTTCCTTCTTCCTTAGTTTCCTTAATAACATAAACCTCATTCTGGAGCTTAACACAAGTCATTTAAAGCAGAATTCATCTGGATTTTTTACAAGAGCTTTGAAAGAGCTTCCTTCCAAAGAGCTTTGAGGAATTTTTTGTTTTGCTTTGTTTTTTTGATAGTCATCTGCATGAAGTTTGTAATCTTTCTTTCTCTCCAGCAACCCTAGATGTTTTTGAAAGCCAGGCCAGCTTTGCTCTTAGTGTTCTCACTGCCAGACTTAGCCTCCTTGTGAAAAGCCACTGCCATCCTTGCCTGTAGAGTCATACAGATGCTCAGTGCAAAACACTGGTTCGTCCACGCCTTGTGCCTGTTCATCAGTTCTACCAGAAACAGATCCCTTGATTTCAGTTAAATCTCATGTTATTTTTCTTCACATCATCTTGCAGCTGTTGGACTGATTTTTCATGAGCCCTTGCTATTTTCAGGATTCTTTCATTTGCTGATTGCTACTCACATCCTTTAAGCAGAATGTATGAGGTCCAGCTACTCCAGTCACCAAGATTCCCCATCACCTCTCTTGCTGAAGTCACAGTTGGTTGCTATACTTCATCATACCTGCATTTATGGTTTTTCCTGAAATAGACAAATACTGCTTCCTACCCATGTCTCTATCAAAAGTGGAAAAAACAAAACCATAACTGATACAGTTGTCTGTTTCTAGAAAAGTGGAAATGAGCAAATTCCTCTGCAAAGACAATGCACTTTGCGTGTTCACTGAGCAATGCGTCCTCGTCTGGCATCTAGTCTTCACTTATTGGCATGTTGCCCTTACGCAGCTGCAGATTTCCATAAGCACCTCTCTGTCCAGCCTGTGTGGGCTCCCTGCTTGGCACATTGCTCTGAACTTGATTCTCACAAGTAAGTCAAATGGGCACTATTCCACTTGACAAAGGACAATGATAATGAGGTGGTTTTCTTGCTGGAGTAAAGGTCTAAACTCTAGATGCCTCCATGTGGGCCATTGTAACAGCCTCTTAACTGGTCCCTATATTTTAGCCTATTACTGCTACCTGTATTTTCCAGGTTTGTGTCCTGTGGCTTATTTTCAGATCTTTCCCACCTCTGCCTCCTGAGTGGTTTTCTGTCACTATCATGTATGGTGCCCAGTTTCTACTCTTCACTCACAAAGATCCTTCCCCTGAGACCCTCCCCCAGCTAACCTCCATCTTTTCAAATCACATCTTCTTCCGCCATGATTCTCTCCGCCTTCATGTATTTACACCCGAGAGACTCACCATCTCTCTGCTGCCCACTGTTGGGAACATGGAAATCATCTTACATGGTACCCTTGGTGTTCCCCAGGAAAGGACTCACACCTATTCTAAATGTATTTTTTTCTATCACAGCATCTGCTACAGAACCTGGTTTGCCCTACTGAATATATTGAACAAATAACTTACTCATTGTTCCAACATAGCTAGTTCCATCAGCTATTTGGCCAAAGTATGTTGCTTAACACCAACTGCTCTAATATTAGATGTTTTACCAAGAAAGTGGTAGTGGACGACCCAGAAAACTTTAAAACTCTTAGTCTCTTCATTTCCGTCTAGCTGATTTGGTGCTTAGTGTTTTGTTAGTCACATAAACAAAGTCACTGATGTCTGGGGGGACATTTCTTTGGATTTTTTTGAAATAGAAATGGCAGTGACACCCACCAAATGCAGCATTTTCTTGAGCACACAAGTATTCTGCATGAACCAATCAATAATATAAACAGTTACATATGTTGTTGCAGCACCCTGAATTTCATCTGACCCTGTACTAGCCAGTCAGTTAGGATGGTTCTCATGGTTCTAGGGGCTTCTCAACCCATCTTGCATTGACTGACTGCTCTTCCTCAAGTTGTCTGAGATCAGCAGTATCTTCCACAAACTCTCTACGAAGGTTCAGGTCTGCTCTGTTTTCAGAATCCACATCATTCACTGCAAGAATTACATCAGAGAAAGCCTGTCACAGACATTCTCATGCAGGGATGCATCCCAGTACTTCAGCTGGGCAGGGAGAGGCAGTATCAGCCAAAACAGGTTCAGGAGAAAAATTTTCTTCCTTAAAAGGCTCAGGTTCAGGCGGTGGCTATGGCTGTGGCACACACACACACAGGTACCTTTTCAAGAGACTTTTAAAAAGTTTCTTAGCAGTAATCATTCCAATTGTTGAAGTTTTTGCTTCATTTTTGAAAGATACTCTGGATTATAGCTGCTCACTGGTCATGAGGATACATGAGCAAACAAAACATTGTAGATATGTTCTGTCTTGGTTCATTTTTGGCTGCAACGGTAGAAAATCTGGGTAACTGATAAGCAAAAGAGGTTTATTTCGACCCATCATTCTGAAGGCCAAGAAGTCCATGACCAGATGGCCACATCGGGCGCGACCCTTACTCTGCTTCAAATCATGTTACCAAGCAGAAAGGGATGTGAGTATGCACCAAAGATGTCACAAGAGGCAGGGAGACCTCACTGGATAACCAACTGCCTCAGGGTAGGTGACTGAGTCCTTCAGTGGTGAGAACCCCCTCATGGGGAAAAGCTCTACTCCTCTTGCAAGGGTTCCAGCAGGCTGGCCCAGGGTGACATGAGATTTATGGCAGAGCCTCGCACTAAAACCAAGTTAGCAAAAATAATACACGTTAGTGTATTAATATGAGAGGAACGTGTATATATACATCTCCAGGTGTGAGTGTATGCTTTGTATAGTAAGGGAACTTTCTACAATACAGCTCCCCTTCCCACTCTGTCTCCTTTGTATTTAACTGGAGGTGGGGAGGAAGGAGTTGGGGCCCAGGCACCAAAGTGAGCCTGGTTGCTGATGGCTCTCTTGGTTTTTGTCAGCTACTCTCTCTAGCGGGGGTTTAATGCTTTATTTGCCAGAAATCTCACTAAGGCCCTTACTGTTCCCAGCTTATTCCCCAACTTTCATTACAACCTGATAAGAACATTATTTGCACCCGGTTTTGGAGGTCCATGGGGCGATGGTCAAGTTGCATTGAGCCCACAGTGAGCTGCACGTTGTGGCAGGTACAGGTGGTTGAGCAAAGCTGCTCACCCTATGGCCTGGAAGACGAGAAGAGAAAGAGGGAGCTGTGTTCTCACTGTCCCTATCAAAGTTGTACCCACAAATACCTACAAACCTCCAACTAACCCCACCTCCTAATGGTGTGCCCACACGAGAAACAAACCAGTAGCACGGAAGCCTCTGTGGGATGTGATGTACTCCAGTTCTGCTATACTCCACCAGGTGATGAGTGGCGGAACCGTTTCCTCCTGAGAGTCGTGTGTGCACTCACTTACCC
>PVLA01015394.1:0-25547 GCA_004027455.1 Hydrochoerus hydrochaeris
ATAGTCTAAATTTACAGATATTTCCATGTCTTGAAAATGAGTTAAAAACTCAATTTTGAGGATTTTAGACAGAGATGGGAAAGTGGAAAGTATTTCTCTCTGACAAATAGAAGTGATAAAAGTTTAGATGGCCATGTGAAAATAGCTTCTATGGCCTAACTCTTGGATTATTGGAACTGTGATAGGGATAAATAGTGACACTAATTTTTTTGACCCAAATGAAATAAAGGATTTATCAATTAGACATGTAAAGAACTTTTGTATAAACAAAATGACTTACAGTTCAACTAGCATATGTTTCAAGACATTACAAAAATAGTGTTGATAATACCAAGTTAAAAATTTTCCTGTCCAGGTGTGGTGGTACATGCCTGTAACCCCAGCACTTGGAAGGCTGAGGCAGGAAGATTGCCATGTGTTTGAGGCCAGCCTGGGCTACACAGTGAGATCAAGGCCATCCTGGACTATGCAGTGAGATCCTGTCTTAAGGAAAAAAGTCCAAAAAAATGTTTTCAAGTAATAATTTCATATGTCCCTATTCATTTCTCAGAGTATTGAAATTCAGGAGATATGGGTTACTGGCCCTTTTACCTATTCTAGGAGACTGATACTAAATCCTCAAAAAGAATATAACATAAGACAATAGAAAAGAAAACCAATTAAAAAGTTACCATATTTTTTTCTGAAATACTTTTTTTTAAATTCACAAACATCTTTGCCTGTACAAATCAAAGAATCAGTGGTTTTCTTTGAAGGGGGGCCTGAACTTTTCATATGGAGAGTTCTACTTATTACTGATTATGGTGAATTGACTAATGGGTAACTTGTAACACCCATATGAACTTAATAGCATGGTACTGGGTGTGGAATACCCACCTGAAAATTGTTACTAACAGCATCAAAGTAGAACTTGGGGGGAAGATGGTGTGCTGTTGAATCCCCTGGAGAAGCTTGGCACATTCTTTAGCTAAGAACTTGGCTGTTCTCATTATGGGAGGACTCTGGGGTCTTACTTTTGCTGAGGATGACTGTGGTTCTTTTCAGGGAAGCTCTGGTCCTTGCCTTGAGTGTCACTTTCTGGCTTCAGTTCAGATCCCTCAGCCTGCTGGCAAGACTCTTCATCCTACTGGCTCAGGCTTTCTAACTTCTGCCACTGACCTTTGGGTCTTCCCAGTGCAGATCCTTGACACAGAGTTGCATGAGGCATTGTTATGGCCTCTAGGTCTCTGACTGGACTTATGGAGGACATTGCCATGGGCTCCTGGTCTTCAGCTAGACTCGTGCATCACATTGCCATGGGCTCCAGGCCCTCAGGGGACTCTCTGGATCTCTTGTGCATGGACAGATTTCCTGCACTCTTTTGAATTTGATTCTGGGTAAATATTGTAAAATAATCCCACAAATTATATGACCTGTATTAAATCTTTTCCCTTGAAAACCCTGAGTAAAACACTGATATTTATAATTTGAATGCTGATGTCTTTTTCTGCATCTGTTATTATTTTAAAGAAGACTGCAGATACGGTTCTTTCTTTTTTTTGCCAAGGATTAGATTTATTTACCCAATAAATTGACTCAACCTTTTTAAGAGAGAAAGAGAGACCTGATCATAAATTGTTTTGGTACACACAGAGCAGATATTAAAGTCATTACTTACTTTTGTTGTAAACACCCTATTCAGTTTAATCCTTGAACATCTAGAAAATATCATATTCAGTGTGGTACTGTTTCATGTGTGAGGCATTTACTTTTAAGACCCCAATTCAGGCAAAGACCTTCATCTCCACCCTGGTGGTCAGAGTGAGGAATCACCAGATGAGAAATAAATCTTATTGTGGAAACACAAATACTTACAAAGAAGAGAAAGTGGTGGGATATCGTCATTCGGATCATCTTATTTATTTACTCTCTTTGACTTTCCTGGGAGAAAAGCAAACACAAAGAAGATGGAATGCCCTTCATCTTGGAAATTTTTATGTGACTATCTCCTATCCTTGGAGAACAGAGAATTTATTTTTTGGTTGTTAGTGATTCAGGCTCTGAGTTTAACTTAATCTCAAAGTCCACTGGAATAAATTGAAAAAGGAGGTTGGTTTTGAAGGAAGAAGCAAAGAGTCCCTCAAAATACAAGATGGGCAAAGCCTTCTCCCACACCAGAGCAGGTCTCTGCCAGACTGGTGAAGGTGAGGATAGCTGGTGATCACCCAAGACCCATATTTTGCTTTCTGCCTCCAGTGGGCTATGAGAACCTGAGAAGAACAGCTGTATCATTTATTTATGAGAAAAGATAATAAATGCTGGACTCCCAAGTGTGTTTATGATGAAACAATTAGATTTGATTTATTGGGAAAATGCCTGTGGGTGACAAAGAGGAAAGAAAAGGGAGCCTCTGCAATCTTGAAGCCAGTCTGAGCCTGTGCAAGTGGAGAGGAAGAGGAGGATTGATAGGAAGAACCTCAGGCTGCAACAAAACCCTAAAGGTCTCTATCAGGCTGTTAGGAATCTCCAGAGCAATAACTCTGGAGAAGAACCCCAGATTGGACAGTGACAAGGTGGCTCTGTACTCCACCACCAGAAGGTCACTGGCTTGATGCAGTCCAGGAGAGCGTGGCAACAACACAAAGCTGCATTGCAGAGCTGAACAACACGCCTCCAAGTCACCTCAAGGATGGTTTCTAAACAGTGCAAAATAAGGAGAAAGCAGAGCCAGAATTATGAAGAGGATAAGAGTTAAGGGTGATAAATCCTTTTAATTATTCTTTTATATTTATTAATTGAAGTACAACTTAAAATGCAGCTAAGTATGTAGCTTGATGAATGCACATATATGTATGTCTGTATGTATGTATACACACAAGCCTGTGTAACAACCACCCACATCTAGACAGGACATTTCTAGGGTTTCAGAAGGGTGTCTTGTGCCCTCTGGTCAACACATGCCAAGGGGAAACATTTGTTGTAATATATCACATCATGAATGACTTTTCAGCATACTTCTGAACTTCATGGAAATGAAATCCTAAAGTATGTGGTGATTATTTTACTTGATATGCCTGTGAGATCCAGCTATGTGCTTTCTCCTAACAGTAGTTTAATGGATATCACTCACCTGTTTTATGTATTTCACTATTGTTATACATTTTGGTTGTTTCCAAGATTATTATGAATAACAATTTTAATACATGCATTTAGAGTACACAGCTTTAACTGTGTCTTACAAGTTTTGATACATCATATTTTTGTTATCATGCAGTTCAAACTATTTTCCAATTTTCTTAGTGATTTCTTCTTGAATCCAAGAGTTATTTAAAAGTATACCACTTAACTTACAAACAAATTAGGTACAGTATTACTGACTTCTTGTTTATTTTCATCTTGATTAAAGGATCTTTGCTTTATGATTTCAACCTTTTAAAATTTGGTGAGATTTGTTTTTCTGCCTTGTAAGAGATCAGACAATAAGAATCAAGACCTAATTGACTTTCCCTGAAGACACAAAGGAAAAAAACAGCAGGCTGTGCTCCTTTGACAACATGCAGACAAGATCCATGCTGCAGGCTCTGGGGAAGAATAAACACAGCTGGGATCTGGTTGTTTACCTGGGCATACACTAATAGATAATAGGAGGCAGGTGAATCTTGTGCTACTATAATTGCTTCTCCCTTGACTAAAGGAATAAAAGTAAGGTCAGCCAAATGCTCAGGTTCTTTGTCCACCAGGGGCAAGAGCCCCCTAGCCTCTCTCTCAAAATTATCTCTGTGTTTTGTCTTTAATCTCTGTTTGCCCCTTCTGGTTAGGCATTCCTAGTAGGCTGGTTTTCTACAAGTGGCACTCAAACAGGGATCTGACCAGGAAAGTTTGGATTTTACAAGTGGTACCTGAACAGGGACCTGACTGGGGAAGGTTAGTTTCCTAGAGTACATGTTATGTTTATTTTGATAAATATTTGTGCACATTTGAAATGAACACGTGTGTATCCTGCAACTGTCAAGTATGCTATTCTATATACATCAACTAAGGAAATTTTTATATCTTTTTGGTTTGTTTGTTTGGTACTTAATATTTATATCTTTTTGGTTTGTTTGGTACTTGGATTGAGCTTAGAGTGTTTGTACTGAGCTACATCCCCACACCTTTTTACTTTCTATTTTACTTTGCCACAGGGTCCCACAAAGCTACTCAGTTGCTCAGGCTTGGTTTGAACCTACAATTCTCCTGTTTCAGTGTCCCAGAGTGCTAGGATTATAAGTGTTCACCATCAAGCCAGGATTCACATCTTCTATCCCTATCAGTGCTTGCCTCAATGAGTGAGAAAGGTTTGTGAAATCTTTAACTACAATAATGGCTTGTTAATTTCTTGTATTAATACTTATAAATGTATTTTATATATAGTCATGCACCACACAATGACATTTTGGTCAATGACATGCCATGTATATGACAGTGGCCACATAAGAGAATATTGCCTAATGTTAGTTTGTGTAAGAACATTCTGCAATGCTTGTACAACAACAAAAATCACCAAACAACATATTCCTTAGAACAATTCCTATTGTTAAACAATACATGAGTATATTTTAGAATTATAGTATTAGGTATATATTAATGCAGTGCATAACCTTTTAAATGCCTTATTAGTTATATAATTATGAAATGTGCCTCCTCATATCTAACAATGCTTTCTTTGTTAATGTCTAACTTTCTTTGATGATTGTGTGTTATAATGTGTTATACATTATTTTCTAGCTTTAAACTTATTTTTACTTTCAACCTCTCAGTGCCTTTATACAGTATTGTAGACTCTCAACACATAGCTGAATTTATTATTACTTTGTAAAATCCAATCTGATAACCTTTGTCTTTTTGAACTTCTATGTGTGAAGTAATTTTATATTATTTCCAAATGGCAAAATAGTTCAAAGAGTTCCCATAATCTGAATTAGTTCCCTTTAGATTATGCCCTTACATAACTCTAGTACAAGGATTGAAAACAGGCAAGTAACATTGCTAAAACACTATTAACTAACCTCCAGCATTATTTGAATTTTAGTAGTTGTCGTGGTTGAGTGACTGTCAACTTGAAAAGCTTAGTAAACAGAAGCTTAACTAAATCAGCTCAACAACTCCATACCCTAAGGTATGGAAGACCTAAGGCTGCCCCTTGCCCACATGGTATAAAGGGGAAATGGGGAAGGATGGATCAGTTTCTGTTTCTTCAAAGGAGCTCCAGTCTGTCTTCAGCTTGGACATCATCTCTTGGCTTCCAGGGAAGACTTAAGCTTCTGTTGTAGGCTCTTTAGCCTTCCATCACAGACCCACCAGCCTCCTGATACAGAGTTGCATGGGACACTGCAGTGAGCTGTAGACCTTGAACTGAATCTTTTGGTCTCCATTGTGCAGACAGACCTGTGCACTCTTTTTCATCTGACTCTGTGGGTGACCAGTGTAGAGCAATCTTGTAAATTCCTACACATTTGTACATCTTGTGTTACATCTGTTTCTCTTGTAAAACACTAACTGATACAGTGGTTTTCTCACTTGTGGGTTTTTTCTGATCCAGGAATCTATATTGCAATCAGTTGCCAAATCTCATTCTCTTTCAGTCTGAACAGTTCTTCAGTCTTTTTTGGTCTTTTATGACATTGACATGTTTAAAGATCACTGGTCAGGGAGTTTTGTAGAATGCTTCTCCTTTTAGGGTTTGTTGATGATTTTTCATGATTTGTATGGGGCTATGTATTTTTTTGTCAACATCCTCACAAAAGAAAAATAATACCCTGCCCAGTCCATCATATCAGGAGGTACACAGTATCAATATGTCTTATATAACAATCAACTTCTCATTACTTGATCAAATTATCTGACATACACAACTTTAAGAAGCACAGATTGGTTTTTGGCTCCTACTGCCAGAGTTTTCAGTCCATAGTTGATTAATTCCAAGGCAGAAACATAATGGTGGAAGTGTGTGGCAGAGAAAAGCAGCTCACCTTGTGACAACTAGGGAATACAAAGCAAGGGAAAGAGCCAAGGAAAATGGGGCCAAGGACCAGATGTAGTCCTCAAGGTCATTCCACCATGATCCTAAGAGCCCATTCAGCTATGAATGCACCAGTGTGCTAAACCCTTGATGAAGTTAGTCAATGTTTGCATTGCTAAAGATTGATTTAGTTTGCACATTTAGGTAGTAGGTATCAGAAAAAGTCAACTTATACTTTTTAAAAATAGAATTTATTATCTCATGTGTCCAAAAAGCACAGAGGTAGGTCTTTTGTTATGTGACCAGTGTCCAACAACACAACCAAGAGAAAATATGGCTTTCTTCTTTCAGCCATGACAGAATACCTGAACTAACCATAAATAACAAGAAAATTGAGTAAAATATCTGAAACTACATTTTCAGACCCTGTAAAATAGACGGTCAGGACTGTAATGCCTGATAGAAGCCAAATAAATGAGACAAAACTGATAATCTGCCATGGTTTCTCTCTAGAAGAATTTTCCAGATTGAAACCCAGAGGGGGTAAACCAAGGGGACCACATGGTCTCACTGATCAAGAAGAGGCAAACTACAGTTTGGGAATGCCAAGGTGAGTAGAATTTGCAAGTCAGAGTACAAAGAGGGAGTTGTACAGAACAACAATTATAGAGACCTTCATATCACACAAAAGTTTTGTTTCATTTTCTTTGCTATATTAAAATGCCCAAGACAAGGTCATGTACAACAAATAGAAGTTTATATAGGTCACATTCTCGAGGCTGAAAAATCCAGGACCGTGGTGCCTGAATCTGCTCTGCACTGGTGACCTTCTGACCACTGCATCATAACATGGTAGAGACCTAATGTCACATGGGAAGACAGAGCAAGTGTGTGTCACCTTAAGTCTGTCTTTCTTTCTTCCTTTCTTTTTCTCTTTCTTTTTCTTTTCTTCCTTTTCTTCCTTTTCTTTCTTTCTTTCTTTCTTTCTTTCTTTCTTTTCTTTGTCCTTCTTCTTCTTCTTCCTCTTCTTCTTTCTTCTTCTTCTCCACCTCTCCTCCTCTTCCTCCTCCTTCTTCCAAAACCACCAGTCCCATCATGAAGACCTGCATGCTGATGGCTTTATTTAATTTCAATTACCTCTGCATAGCATCAAATTATGGGTTTGCAAATTAAATTTCAACATGAGATTCAGAGGGGTTGTCCAAATCATAACAGGTCTGTTAGTCCCAAACTGAGCACTAAGTAGCCCCGGGCATAGTGCAAAGCTCCATAAGGCTTTGCAAAGGAGGAATAAGCTGAAAACTAACACAGCTCACATGGGACTGTGAGGTGTTTGATTTTTCTTTTTAAATAGCATGGGAAGACTATATTGAAAACCTAAGTCATTCTGTAAAACCCATAGAAAGGCTTCCACTCAGTAATAATGCTAACCTAACCTAGGCTAAAGGTAACTGTAGACCTTCCTTGCCAAAGCTTATAAGCAAGCATTAAAATGCCTGTCAGAACACAATTCAACACTCTATATCTATTTTTTATTTTTGGAGATAAGATCTGGCTTTGCAGTACAGGGTGGCCTTGAACTCACCATGTAGCCTAAGCTGGCCTCAAACTCACAGCAATCCTCCTGCCTTAGCCTCCTGGATGCTGGGATTACAGGCATGTACCACTATGCCTAGCTCTCAACATTTTTAAAGAAGGTTTGTCTTTTTTTTTAAATTGCAGGTACTCACTGGAGCTCAGAAAATGTACCCCAAAATATACCACTTTGAACTTCAAACTCAGGACACCAGAAGATCTGCAAAGGCAGGAAAGCAGCATTCCCAGAAGCCCTTGTCTAAGGGAAGTTCCTCAGAATGAAGGCAGTTGTTTGGAGCATCCTGCCTATTATGTTACCAGAGGGTGAAGGTTAGCTCCTGGGAAAGACAGCTGATAACACACAGGAGAGTTTTTCCCTGGCAACTGTCTGTTTTGGGGCCCCTTCATTTCTGTTAAATTTATGAACCCTCTCAATCCCACAGTCCCTCAGTCCCCTCTCCTGGATGAAGGGTATACAAGCTTCTGGAGTTCATCTGGTTACTTACTGGCGCTCACTCATCTGTGATGCCTCTGAGAATACTGTATGCTGTTGCTCCTGTTAACTGTGCATCGTCAGCTCATTTTGTCAAACTCAATGATCAGACTTTCAGAGGATGGAAGGAAATTTTCTTTCAGTCCTCCACATTCAACAATAATCCATAGCATCCAACATCTAAATGAAAATCATTATATATGCAAAAAAGGCATAATATCATGAGCTGAGCTATATATAGGAGAAAAAATAAGTCAAAAATAGATCCAGAATAATGATGAAGAAAATGGTAAAAAAAAAGACTATAAAAATCACTATTAGATATATGTCAAGGAGTGAAAGAAATAGGTCAGTGTAATAAGGAAAGAAATGAAACAACTTACAAGAAACATCTAGTGATGAAAGACACAAATTCATGAGTCATTGCTAAGAATATGCTGTAGCTCAATGGTAGGGCACTCACTTAACAAGCACAAGACTTTGGGTTTAACCTTCTATATTGCAATCAAAATGAAAAATTTATGAGACAGACTTAACAGTTGATTAGAATCTACAGAAGGAAAGATCAGTGAACTTGAAGACATAGCAAATAAAAATTCTCTAATAAAATATAGAAGGAAAAATGGGTAGAAAAGTAATAAAAGATTTCTAATTATTCATAAGGCACTTATGTAAGCGGAATTCCAAAAGGATAGAGAATAGAAAAATTTTGGGAAAAAGAATGGCTCAAATTTTGAAAAACTTGATGACATTTATAAATCTATAGGTCCAAGAATCTTAACCAATCACAATGAGGATAAAAACAAGAAAAATATGCTGACTTATACCATAATCAATTTTTCAGAAACCTATAATAAAGAGAAAACCTTTAAAACCTTAGGGAAAAAAGACATTATATAGAGAGGAACAAATGTAAAATGGAGACAGCAAAAAAAAAAAAATTTTGTGCACTTTCAAAAAAAAGAGAGAGATGGCAGAATTTCCATTTATTTAGCATAAAAATGGTGTATTATTCAGCTTTTCATCACTAAAATGAAAGACCTGATATGGGTGACTTACAAAGTAAAGTTTATTTAACTCACAATTGTGGAAGCTAAAAGCCCAAACAGCATAACACAGGCTCTGGTGAAGGCCCCTTGTTGGGAACAAGACTGGGACAGTGATTACATCACAGATGGGAAACAGAGATAGAAAGGGCAGGTTTGAGAACTCCCAAAACATTGTCCAATAAAATGCCTTAGTCCCTTGTGAAGGCAAGGGACTAAGGCACTATAAACTACCTCTTAACAGTTCCACAGCATCTCCAATGCCATTGCCCTGGGGACCAACCTTCCAACACAGACCTGTGGTGACATCCAAACCAAATACACACTAAGTTGATGGGTAAATATTCTGCTTAAATAGAAAAAGCTTTCTTCTAAGAAGATAATCTTGCCTGCTTTATTTCAATAACTCATGTCAAACTAATTTTAGGGAAAAAAGACTACTGTCTATCAAATTTTAAACCTTCAAATTCATAGAATACCTTGAAATATATTAACAAAGTATTGTCACACAGCAGACTACTCAGATGAGGCTTAATTAGCATATCAATTATTATGTAAATGATGCTTCTACTTTTCTAGAAAATAGATTCTAGGACAATTTAATTCCTCAATAAAATAGGTTGAATAATCTCTTTGTTGTTACTGACCACTGAATTTTTAAATTATTTATATTTTTTTATACTATCCAAGCAGTAGAGTATATGAAGCACTTTGGAAGATATAAATCATTAGGCAAAGGCAAAGTAAAATTACTATAATCTTTGATCTAAGTTCTATTACAGTGGTCATTGGGAGTATTGCCTCTCTTTCTGTATCTAGTAATATTCAATTTTTCCCATCTCTGCCTTTTACATTCTTTGTAGGAAATTATACTATGATGTTTAACTTAACCAAGACAAAATAAAAAGTAAAATCTCCCCCAAGTTCCCATATGTTTTTTCTTGGCTTTTGCTTAGCCTCGCTGTGTGGCATACATTCCTCCCTTCCTCTTCTGTATAGTGCAGAGCCATCTGGAATTATGGTCTTCAAGGGAGAATTGAGTGACCTGTCTGCATTATGAAGCTTGTTTTGGGCAAGAGGAATTCTAGTTTTCATGACCCACTTTGGGAAAGAGGAATTCTGGTTTCTATGATGCACTTTGGAGGATAAAAAAGGAAAGAAGGCAGGAGAACAGGAGAAGGTCATAGAGTCCATATTTCTGGGGCCCTGCTGATGTCCTTTGGCTTACCATATTCACCATGCCAAAATACACTAGGGTATCATTGTGTTCTGAGCCCCAAACACAGGGAAGTGTTTGTCCTCTTGATCTTTACACTAGAGAAAAGCTAGATGGAGAATAATCACCCCATGAACAGTGACACATAATGGTGGGTCTTATCCAAGTCCTAGGGGTCTGGGACGCCTCCCTAGGAATAGAAAGCATTCTAGGCAGAGGAACTGCCACACACAAGGTTATGCAGGGCCTCCCATCGCAGAACCATGGACTAGTACTGGTTTACGGTCTCTTAGGGAGTGGGTCACATAGCAAGGAGTGAACAACAGGAGAGAGAATTTTCGTATGTATTTACAGCCAGTCCCCATTGCTCACATTTTCACCCGAGCTTCCCTTTCCTGTAAGAACAGCAGGGCATTAAATGCTTATAGAAGTGCAAACTCTACTATGAACAGCACATGTGAGGGATCTAGGCTGCCCTTTTGAATCCTCCCAAAACCATCCATCTTCCCTCTCCATCTATGGAAAACTGTCTTGCACGGAAATGGTGCCCAGTGCCAAAAAGGTAGAGAACCTCAAGCTCATCACATGAGGATAACTGAAGATTGCTGTGCACAAGATGGGCCGCAGTGCCTGGACAGCGGCAACAGGGGTAAGCAGAGGTGGGAGGGGAAGAGAGTCACCTCCTCAGGCAGAATCACTGCTCACACAAAACCTGGTGCAGGCTGTTTAAGACTTGGAGCTGATTTTAGTGAAACAGAAACCTTCGAAGGGTTTTACTCAGTGATAGATGTGTGTTTTTGATAGTCACTCAGTATGCAGAATGATGCCCTACATTTACTCCAGGGACACGACAGGTGCAAATGTGGTCCAGTTTTGAGATGACAGTTGCCCAGTCAGGGGTGATGGAGAGAAGGAGATGGATTTAGAACACAAGAACCAGCATCGACAAGACTTGGTGAATGATTGAAACTGCGGTTGGGGTGGCGCAGAGGACTCCCAGGATCAGGCATGGAAAACTAGAGCTGTGACGGTGCTTTTCACAGAAGCAGAGGTCCTTGAAAGAGGAAGGGACTGTCTGGAAAATACCTTGAACTCAATTGGTCTTGCTGAACTTGAAGTACCCATAAACTATATGGTTGGAGGTCTAGCATACAGCTATATTTGTGGGTCGAGAGCTCAGGAGAAAGGTCTGCGCCATATTTGTAGATCTAGAATTTGTTGAAAATTAGAAGGTATCAGAGTCAGGAGAGCAAGAGATTTATCTAGAGACAAGTGAGCACCAAATGAGGCTCTGGTGGGAATCCAGCTATGACCTTGGCTCATATGGGTCAAACATCTGGAGCTCATTATGGAAGAAAGGCCAGGTTGGACATGAGGTAGACAGAAGAATCAAAGAAAGAAAAACCTTATGGTTATTTTTTTTCACATGGTTACCATCATCCACCATTTTCTTCCTTCTTCCTCAAGTGAGAGCTAGAGAGGTTTGTAACGGCAATAGGTGGATTTTAGGGGTTGCCTGGGGTTTATCCACAACCACATTCCCACTTCCGTTGAACAATGACATTGACTGATTTTATTCCTACATGTTTTACTGCCCTTATTTAACTCAGTAAGTCCCTCAAAGACCTTCAATCAAACAACAACCCCCTCTCTGACCTGTGACCAAAGTTTGGTGTGGACCTGGAAAAATTTAACTCCTTGGATCACCCCATGTCACTAGCCCACTTTCTCTGCAGAACCCCGAAACTTCCTAATAATATGGCTCTTTATCATACTCAGATATGTATATTCTATAAACAAAGTCATATTCTATAAAATACAACAAATATTATGACATGGAATATTTGACCTCATACCCTCTACACCAATATTGTAAAATGACTTCATGTTTAGAACAAGGCATGACAAAATAGTCACAAATTTGTGGAAAGACTGGGTTTTGGCCAATCTCATTTTCTATCTTTAACCACTGAAATAACTATGTGGCAGAGCAACCCTTATTATGTCCTCTGCTTCTCAGGTGTTTGAAAATAGCAGAGACACTTTTTAACCCCAAAGAACTGAACTGGAAAGGAAGAGTCATAAAGAGAAAGAGAGGGGGGCATCAGTAACTTAGAGCAGGAATAAGGCATCAGATTTTGCTGTTGATGGATCTTCTTTATGGCTGAGTTGTTCTCTCTACCTCCTTTTCCCACAGGAGACTCCTAAAGGAAATGACAAGAGATGTGTATAATTTTGTAGTAGAACAGAAGAAACAAAGATGGGTAGAAAGGAGACAAAAATGCAATTTTAAAAGTGTACTTTTAAGAAAAACTGCAGCTTCAAAGCACAAAGTTACCCAAGGTTACAGTGACCTTTTCCCTTTCAGGAAACTTCAAAAAACATTTTTTTTTTTGCCAAGGGACAACAAGCCTCATAAGCCTGTAACTGGGCCTGAGCTTTCCATCTAAAAGTTGAACTTGCAGGTTCCTCCCATGACCTCCCTCCTGCAGGCAGCAGCACTGGGGAGTGGGCAGCTCTCTCTAAACTCCCAACACAGGCAAGTGACTTGCCGTCCAAACAAGCCCACCAAATGGGTGACCTGGCAGACAGTAAGAACACACATGTTAAATCACCCATTTGGAATGTGCCGCAAGACCACATAAAACCCTCCCTCCAAACCATAACGTGTCCCACTCTACGGTCTCTGTCTCCGCCTGGGAAGACCCTATCTACTGACAATTTGTTCTGTAGCTTGGCGATGTTTGTTTCCCTACATCTGGGCTTTCTGCACTCAGTCCCTGGCTGCGCCCTCTTCTACCTTTTCTTGTGACAGCTTCTGCCTTTTTTTGCATCTTTGAACCTACAACCTTCTGAAAACCTTCTGAAAAACTTTCTTTAGAAAATTACATAAAGGCTTGGATGACTGCACCACCTTTTTTACCCTCCCAACCATGCAAAATAAGAATAGGTTATATAGAATATGTGCCGGGACTACTATATACATGCTTAGTCAGCTTTCCTATTGCTAGGACACAATACCTGACACTCACTATTTAAAGCAGGAAACATTTACTTTGGTTCACAGTATCAGTGGATTCAGTCCATGGCTGCCCAGCTCCAAGGTGGAATCCACATGGCAGAATGGTGTGGCAAAAGGGAGCTGTTCACTACGTGGTGACCAGAAAGCAGAGAAAAGAGGAGCCAAGGACCAAAATATGTCTTTCCAAGTCATGCGTCTGGTGATCCATCCCATCCAGTTAGGTTCCACCTTCAAGCCTGAGGCTTTTGGGAACATTTAATATCCAAGCCATAATATGTTATACCTAACTTTTCTTATGACAAGAGAAAATTTCGTCTGATTAAAAATAACTATAGATTTCACAATATTCCATGGAACTTGATATAACTGAGAATTATTTTTTTATTCTTACTCTACTCTCACATTCAAAGACTGTGTGAAGAAAAAATCTGATTAAGAAGCAATTTGAAGCCAGGCATGGTGGCACACACCTGTAATCCCAACACTTGGGAGGCTGAAGCAGGAGGATTGTTGTGAGTTCAAGATCAGCCTGGGCTACAAAGTGAGCTCAAGGCCATCCTGAGACTCTATCTCAAAAAGACAAAAAAAAAAAAAAAAAGAAGCTATAGTTGAAACCAAATGAGATCCAGGATAAATACAGATATAATCAATTTGTGTGTGTGTGTGTGTGTGTGTGTGTGTGTGTGTGTGTGTGTGTGTGTGATTGAGTCAGGGTATTGTGCATGTCCAAATTTTTAAGTGGTCAAAAAAATCCTTTTTTTCTCAGCCTTCCTTTTTCTGGCACGGCATTGCAAGAGCTTCTCCATATTTATGAAGATCTATAATCTAGGCTGACACTGCTGTAACGTTAAAAGATTGGTTTTCAATGTGTCTGCAATGTCCCCTTCCTGATTACATAATCCAGTCTACTTTGAGAAAGACCTACAAAAAAAGTAACAGCTTTGTATTTGTGATTGTATCAGAAAATCCAAGGTGAGCAGAAGGCAGACTCTCTTAAAGTTCTGTCTCAGAATCTGGGTTCTAGATGAGTAGCTATATTCTGAAAATTCATCAGATATATTTATCATATGTAAATTTATGCAGCAATAAAAAGCTTACATTAAAAAATCTATTAATCGGGACTGGGGATTTAGTTCAGCGGCATAAGCGCCTGCCTCGAAAATGCATGGTCGTGAGTTCAATCCCTGGTACCGATTTTTAAAAAATCTATTAATCTACTTTATCTTCAGAAAGTCTAAGAAGGTGGTCCTACACTTGGAGAACTACCTACAGTCACACTGTCCAAGTAGCTGCCCACCAAGCACCAGGGGCTATTAAACACTGGAACTGTGCCAACTCTAAATTAATGTGTACTGTAAGTATAATATGCACAACTGGAATTTAAAGACAAACTATAAACAAAAGGCCATAATATATATATTCCCCCCCCCCGGGGGGGATTGAACTCACAACCTTGCGTTTGCCAATCAGGCACTTATGCCGCTGAGCTAAACCCCCGGCTTAATATTAATAATTTTTATACTGAGTATAGATTAGAATCATAAACTTTAGATATACTGGGTTAAATCAAATACATCATAAAATTTATCTCAATTTTTTCATCTTTGTTAATGGGGCTACTAGGAAATTAGAAATCATATTTGTGACTTTTGCTATAATTTCCTGGTCAGAAGGCCCTAGGTTCTCTAGGGTGGGTATAAGGTCAGTTAATTTATCCTAGACACAAGAACTCATATCAAATACATATTTTCAATAGCCACTGAGAAAATACAAAATATTTTATATTCTAGGAGGATATCCAATAAAACAATTATTTACCTCGATTTGTAAAAATGGTATCCTTGACCCTTTTGTGATAACACTGCACTAAATTGTGAAATAGTAACAGTGAATAATAGAAATTGTGTGCAAGTTAAAAATACCAAAAGTAGAACTTCTAAAATGGACATATTTGAACGTTTCCATTAGATAATCGTTTGTCCAAGCACCCACTATAACTAAGAGAAATAATACATCCTTTCCTGGCTTTATAGTCTTTCCTTTCATCTAATATTTCTGCTCTCCACTGAATCTCTTTCAGGATTGATAGTCAAGCTGTGGAAAATGTTCTTCCATCAGCAGAATGTGGCACAATTGCAAGCCCTTCAGATAACAGGCTGGCATTTCTACAGTTCTCTGGATTTGCAGGAAGTGGTTTGCAGATTAGCAGTTAGACAAGCCATCTTTCTACCATATACAAGCTGAAAACACTCAGAGGTGAGCGTTTCCTTTACTGTCACAATATTCTATAGTCCATGTAATTAGTAATTACTATTATAGTTATTTAAAAATTGCTATTTGTATAATAGCACGCTCACATCAACATAACTACAGACAAACACTAGTTGATGTATATTCCAGTTATTGGCAAACCCTGTAACTTGTTACATGTAATCTCAAAAAATCAAAATTTGTCCCCAAAGTGTTAGAAGTGCTTTAGTAGGTTTAGGAAGATAACAGTTTCCTTCCATGACAGTTACTGGGGAAACATCTATCAATGGAAGTATGAAAAATTGGGTATAGCAAGCAAGCGTGAGAGAGGAATCACAGCAATTTGTACTCTTCCGTTGGCAGAGGTTCTAGTCCTCACTCTTAAACAGGTTATTGCATTGCAAAGAAATTGCAGTAAGAACATTTATACTTTTTATACACAACACAACCCATTTTTGCACTTAGCAGTCATTGGAAAGGTAAAGATTCAACTAAGTACAACTAAGTTGTTCTTTGAAAGCAGAGCAACACTGTCAAACAAACATCATTTGCTATTGCCCTGAATTCAAAGGTCACTGTCACCTTACTGTACACATGGTATTCAGAACAAAGAGTAATAAGGGAGGAGAAGAGAAAAGGGATCATCAAGTCAGGGAAGAAAAGGAAAAAGAGTGGCCGGTTCATCTTCTCAAAGTCAGAAAAGTCATCAATTTCAGTTTATTTAATATCTGTTTTAAATGGCGTGAATGATATATTTATAAAAATTTCTTGAAAATTTCTCTGATAAGAGGAAATAGCAGGTAGACTGGCAAAATAGCTGATGTTGATTAATCTTGGGAAATTCTTAGGTTGAAAATTTAAAATACATTGTGTTTATATTAATCCAAAGCCATCTTGCCTGACCAGCACGTATTTGCTACGTGTATTCTTAGGAAAATCAATGTCATTGTTTTTCACACACTTGTATCAACTCTACTAGACCATGTAGTACTCAGAAATTTGGTCAAACATTAGTCCAGGTGTGTCTGTGAGGGTGTTTCAGAAGATATTAACATTTGCATTGGTAAACTGAATCAAGCAGCTATCCCTTCCCAGTGTGGGTGAAAACCATCAAATCATTGAAGATAAAATAGAACAAAGATACTGTTAGTTCCAGAATTCTGGGAGGCTAAGGCAGGAGGATCACAAGATCAAGCTCATCCTGGATAACTTAGTGAGACCCTGTTTCAAAATTTAAAAAATAAAAATAAAAGTAGGCTAGAGATGTAGCTCAGTGTTCCTAGGTTCAATCCCTGTACCACAGGGAAAATAAATGTCATTACGATGTCCCTAAGCTGGGACTTGTGTCTTTTCCTGCCTTCAGACTTGCACTGAAACATCAGGTCTCTTTGGGTCTCACCCCTGCTATATTTCAGACCAGAACTTACACTCTCAGCTCTCCTGATCCCTTTGAACTTGGATGAAAACTGTGTCCTGGAGTGTCTTGGGTCTTCTACTAGCCAAATGAAGTCATAGGACTTCTTGGCATCCATAGTCGTGTGAGCCAGTTCCTTACAACAAATCCATTCATTTATGCATACTATTTTTTATGTGTGTTTAGCTCCCATGAAGGATGCTATTTTTTGGTCCTATTGTGTGTAACCCTAATTTGGCTCAAAGAAAGAGATTCGTGGAAAACATCTTCCCATTTCGCCAGCTGTGTCACTTCTCTTAGGTATACGTGTATCACTGCCGGTGCACAGAAAGGACCAACTTCCCCTGCCTGCCACTGCCTGGGGTGAATGGGGATTCCCCCTTCCCACTGTGCCCCCACATGGCACCTGGATCAGACACTTATGGGAACCCAGGAAAGTTTCAGTTCAAACTCCTGACTGAAAGGGTCTGAATGCCTGCAAAGTTGAGATCTATAAGATGTTAAAATTTTATTTTTTCATGAGCATAAGTTTTAAATTTTATTCCTTACAAACAGGCTCTTTGAATTTATTATATAAAGACAGCATTCATAGTCTCCCTGGCCAGAGTTACTGGAGCCTCAAATCCAAATCAGTTCTGCAGTTCTGCAAGAAAAAAAGTGAAAAGGAAGATGAGACTGATGGGACCTGAGGGGAAATCTTGGTTTACGAACTTTTCGTACAACACATCTGCTACCTATGCTCAAGGATGCATCATCTCGCCCTCTAAGATCCTTCTAACATGTGAATCACAGGGCCTTCCTTTTTTATTTTTAACTTATTCTTCAGTATAATTCTACGAAGTGTACTGGGTCAAATGATTATCTCCAGCAGTGAATGACAGCATATTTCTGTCAAAGGGGAACTGCTATGTAGTATGCAGTGCTATTCGAAATGGGAGATGTGATTCCAATTACTTCATTTTTCTTTTACTTTCTTTTATTTCGTGACATACCAATCTGTCCAGATCTGGTTTCTTTGTGAAAGAGACGGAGCTTGTTCACTAGAGTGATTTGCTCTACGTATCTTTCTACCTTTATCTTTGTAAGAGACAATGATTTGTCTACAAAAATTTGTCACCCTGCTATTAAATTTGAGAAACCAAGGCCCCTATCTAATACATAGCACTTATTTTCAAGGTTCCTTTTTCTTGGAGGAAAAAAGAGAGAGAGAGAGAGACAGCTGGCTTAGGTCCCCGGTTAGCCTGAAAACCCTTAAATGACTTGTCTTTTCTTCATTTAGGAAAGTGGAAATGATTTTTTCTCTTTTTAATTTAAAGGAAGGTGATTTATCTGAGAAGAACTGTCAACAAGTAAATGATCACAGGCCATGTACCATCAACCTGACTGAGAGTCAGAGTAACGCACTGCTAATATACACAGAGCCTAGCGTAGAAACCCTCTCGGTCCCGAATCCCAGCTCTCAGAGGTAATAATAAATGTGTAACTTTAGGTATAGCATTTATCTCTCCAGCCCTGTTCCCTCACCAATGAAAGGGAATAGTACTACCTGGCACACAGATCTGTAAGGGTCAGGTGGGATAAGCACTGCACGCAACCGGTCCGCAGTATTCATCCATTCGCTCACACACTCTGTTACTTGTTGTCATTTACGATTCCCAGAACATATTTTGAAGAACAGCCCTATACTGATGCATACAATGATTGATTTTTATCCTTGTGGAAAATGAGGTGGATGAAAAATTTGTGACAGAAATGTGCAGGATTTTTAAAATTTTATCATTTGTATTGAAATAGACATTCATTGTATGCTGACCAGATATATGTGCTTCTAAAGTATTCATCATCAGAATACACTCATGAGATACTATTTTAAACAAGTTTTATTACAAAATTTTGTGACTCATAACATGGAAATCAACATAAAAAGAACAAGTTTTCTCATTGGTTCAATATTTAAAGTAGGAATAGGTTACTTCATCAGTAATTTTTGTGTTAACATCTTTTCCCATTGATTTTAATTAAAATTTCTGGGAAAAAAATTTAGTATTCTTGTTTTAAGGTTACTTCAAACATATCCTATGTAAAGTTCTATCATTTTATGTTTAAGGCTGAGTGAATTCGAACAACTACCAATAGCAGAGCTCTTAAAGAAGCTATGTGCATTTGAAGAACAAGCACCTGAACTTGAAAGATTCCTGTGTGCTAACACAGGGAAGATCTCACTAGTGCATTCAGTGAAAAAGAAAAGTGTAGAACAGTGTATTTTATGCAAACTTTTGCAGAATAATATAAATCTATATTTGGTGAGTGCACACAAAATCATAATGGAAGGATATATAAGAAAGTCCTTGCTTTTATTAGGTATGAAATTAGGAGATTTTTAAAATGTATATTCTTGTTTTGGTTCCTTAAGGTATATGATGGAGTATCTATGAAAGTAGTGTATTAAAAAGCCCTGAGATTGTCATAAAATATACTATTCAGTGGAAAAACAGTTATAAAGTTATTTAGTATGATAATGTCATTTTCAGAATATTGTGAGTATATGCTTTCATACATATAGGGATGTAGAAGATGTGATCAACAAATATAATGAATTTTTAAAAAATTTATTGTGAGTTGGATGGTGCATGCCCTAGTACCAGCATTTAGAAGGCTGAGGCAGGAGGATCACTGCAAGTTTGAGGCAAACTTAGGCTGTGTAGTGAGTTCAAGGCCAGCCTGAACCACACTGTGAGATTATGTCCCCCAAAAAATTATTATCATAAAAGATACATTGTCATTAATCCCCTTCAGAATACCCATTCGCACTGTGAACACACTTACCTCATCGGCCTTGACAGTTTCTGGAGCTGTTACGGAAGTTCTCTTCAGTGTTGTTAGTTGCATGGCTTAATAGCTGCCTCGATGTCCTGAATTGATCAAAAACATTCACTTTTCAATGTCATTTTGACTTTGGGGATGACCCAGGCATCACACAGTGCCAGATCTGTTGAATAAGATGGATGAAAACACACTATAATACTTTCACAACCTCACCTTTCTGTTGGATGGCACACAGTAGCAGTATTCAGTGCATTTCTGCTTACACACATAAAGACACTCATGAGAAAGGATTTCCAGCACCGCTTCAGAAAGTGCTAAGAACAATGGGACCAATGTACGTGAAGTGATGGGGAGTATTTTGAGGGTGATCAGTGGCAATGTGTCTTTTACTAGAGTAAATTTTTTAAATTTTTTCATTTATGCTATGCTTTAATCACTCTGTGGATTTTCATCAAAAATGCAAGGTAAATTTTCGTTGCTCTTGCTTTCTTACACTTTTCTGAATTACTTGAATATCTGCATTTTGAAAAATAAAATGCTGACTTTTAAAATTAAGATAATACACATAGGGAGAGAGAGAGAGAGAGAGAGAGAGAGAACCAGGTGGGGTGGCACATGCCTGTAATCCCAGCACTAAAAAGGCCGAGGCAGGAGGACTGCCACGAGTTGGAGGACAGCCTGCACTATACAGTGCGGCCCTGTCTCTAAATAAATAGGTAAATAAATAAATGGAATGGGAGGAAGAAAAGAGTATGTCAGAGAAGATGAAGAGGGAAGTGAGGGCTCTGAAAATATGTCAGCTGTTCAATATCTCAACTCCTTGCCATCTTTACTCACATTTTATCTCATCTGATCTCACCACTTTAACAATGTGAATTTCAGTCTTTTCCCTGAAAGAGATTATGTAGCATTAATTCTATTCTGCTTTTCCATATCACTTACCACCTTCAGACACACAGTATTTCTAAACCATTTGTTTAAGAAAATAGAAAAAAGCTGGATACTTAATAGATGTCCAAGACATATTTCATGAATTAATAAATAAACTAACTATTGTTTGTACAGAAAGCCAATATGCCTCATGATTGAATGCTAGAACTTGGTTTCATGTGTAACAACACCCCATCAGTGAAGACTGAGAATTTTTCTCACTATGATTTTGCAACTGTGTTTTTTTTTTAAAAAACTAATTTGTTAATTATTTTGGAATGGATCATTAATATCAGAATTTGTGGGTATATTCTGAACATTATCATATGCCACTAAGGAAATGATTTTGAGATTTCTAGTAGGAAAATTGAGTTACTTGTTTTTTCCTTTTTTCATTCTATTTTCCTTCATTCCTATCATCTTGCTCTCTTACCTTCATATCTATGTTTGTTAGAATTTAGAAAAACTTCTGGTCATCACTGAGAACTCAACAATGTAAGATCATCAGACAGAGAGAGATACAGAAACTAGATGGGCTTAGAACTGAAAAGTAGCCCTTTTAGATAGAACGGACTTTAGGATCCCAGAGATGCAACAGAATCCAGCTTGATTCATGCAGTGTGATAGTCACAAAGACACAAGGACCGTCACTGTTGGGATGTAACAGCAGGAGTCCAAAGAGAGCCCAGGAAATGTGCTGAGATACCATTTTCCAAGATGAAGTCTGCAGAATACAAACTTTAAAGGTTAGTAACAGATCTTAGAGTATAAAAAGGAAAGCAGTTATATTTAGTATTTAGAATTTTATATTTTATTAGTGTCTATGTTCTTTAGGCTGGTTTAACTCTTCAAAGATAAGTATATTTTGCAATTCAGTGGGCACACAGTTTCCAAATTTCTCTCTAGACTTGTGGGGCCTATAGCCAAAGAGATCTTTCCCAGCAATAGGCCAAGCTCTCTTGTTTAACTTCCAGTCCAGGTGGAGAAAATCCAAATTCTGGTGGACCCAGTCCTGGGGAGCATGTGTGTTGACAGGGGCAGCCAAGAGGTGCTCCATGAGAAATGCTGTGTCTCATGAGGTCTTTGTTTCTTCCTCTCCTCAGTATTTCACATAACATGCACACTATCGATAAGACAGTGACCTTAATTATTGTAGCAAACTATTTGATTGGGTGGTTGAGCAGCTGATTACTTTTTATGTGGTGGTTTTATTTTTTCTGATCAAATTGTTAAGGATTCATTTTGCATTAACTAAGAATTTTCATAAATTCTGTAGAGAAAAATATCAAGTCAGAAACATTCAGAATCCTAGGATGCTACTCTGTCTTTTTGGGCATGGTACATTACACACTCTGACATAAGAAGTAACATAAAAGGTTATGTTTGAGCAGGAATTAATAATACTTATGATAATTATTATGGTAAGCAGTCACTTTCTTACCTTGGTCTAGGTCATTCTACATGCACATTGACAATATATAAAATACTAAATTCATGTGTTTAATTCACCAATT
Source organism: Hydrochoerus hydrochaeris (assembly GCA_004027455.1). Lineage (NCBI taxonomy): Eukaryota > Metazoa > Chordata > Mammalia > Rodentia > Hydrochaeridae > Hydrochoerus > Hydrochoerus hydrochaeris. The sequence continues at coordinate 22,267 of PVLA01015394.1, forward strand.
TTGCTAAAGTATCTTATTTATTTTTTGATGTGTGCTTTGTCCAAAAATACCTCCTTGCATATGATTATTCTGCTCATAATCACATTATGAGGAACAGTTTAATACAGTCCAGGGATATGGTTCTCACTGACTTGCTGCCACAGGGGTATTGGCCACTGCCTAGCAGATGTTTTGAGAAGAGCAGTTAGACTCATGACTTTCTTATGAACACTGATTTAAGTGTTTTCTACAGAAAATTCACAAGGGTTTTCTGTTTTCTACAAAGATATCTAGACTTCAAATTGATTCTTTTTCATTTTTAAACATTAAAATCAAAGTTGTTAATTAGAAAGAATTCAATTAAAATTAAGCTTATTTGCTAAAAAAAAACTCCAATGTGGAACTGAGTGGGCCCAAATTGTATGTGCTCCTGCAATGCTCATTTGACAATAAATATTCATTCAGACATGATCTTTATAAGATATTAGGACACTGCAAATGAAATAAAAACAAACAAATTACTATCTCTCCTCTCAGTGGGCCCATAATTGCAAGGGTGAAACAAAATTTGTATGTAAATAAAAGAATCATGAGGAGAGGAAAGTAATAGAGATAAACTGGCATCCATTAGAACTGGGACAGAAAGAGAGTCACACTGCACTATAGTTTGATCTAGAATAGCCCTAAATGATCCTGGATAAATTAATGTTCCTAGCTGGTGGCAATATTGAAAGATAGCAGAAATATTTGGGGGGATGCTAGTTGGAAGACATGGTTCACTAGGGCCCTTTGAAGAGTATATTTTGTCCCTGGGCCCTTCCTGCTCTTACTGGCCACCAAAGGTGAACAAATACTCCTATGGCTTAACCACAGGCCTATAGCAATGGAGCCAGTAAACCATGGACTGAACCCTCTGAAACTATGATCCCAAAATAAACCCTTCTTCCTTTGTTTTACTTAGGTATTGTTTTGCAGCAATAGAAAGCTAACATACGCTAGCTGGTGAGAATTTGTACTTGCTGAGGTATATTCCCTCCAGCACTCTCTGATTCTTTACATTCAGTTTTACATTCACTATTTAATAGTGCTCTTGCTCTATACAATAGAGGTCAGTGGTAATGTTCACCTAGTGTGTGTGTGAGGTTCTGGGTTCAATCTCCAGCACTACCAAAATAACAAACTAATCTGTCATCTCATAGGCTTGTTGACTGATCTAGGACAGACTAGGTCTTGATGTACACAACATGTACAAGAACCTGAAAGAAGTAATGATCGAGGTGCTGATTTTAGGTTTAAAATTTGTCTTGGTGTCTATACACAGGTAGCACTCTCTAAAAATAATTCCTAGAAAAGTTTGATCTCAGATCTAAAACCTTACGGAGTCAATTCTCTGAATGATAATTAATGCCCCAAAGAGGATGGCCAATGCCAAACTTCCACAGAAAGTGCCTACCCTGCAAAGCAGCAGCCTGGGACTGGCAGATAATTGTGGTTGAAATGTTGGCAAACCGGTGTCCTCCACACAGCACTGGCATGAAGGAGACTCAAGTCACTCCCACTGTGGGAAGACCAGCCCCAGGTTGCTGCCAAAGAACTTTACAAAATAACCCTCTGAAATGAAAGAAGTTGTCAAAGCACCTTGTCAAGTTCATGAGTGGTAAATGCAGGGTAGTTGCACTCTCAGGAAAGGAAAAGGAGCCATACAAATAGAAGATAGGAAGTGACCGGTAATAATATGTCTCCAAAGGAGCCAGCAATAAAAATAGATAAGCTGGATACAGCTCTGACCCCACTTTTTAAAACTGCACCATGTGAGGCTCCCGACACAAATGTCCAGGGGAGAGTGAGGTCATCCTCCTGTAATATTTGGAAAGAGTCAAATTTTCCTGGAGCTTTGAGTGTACTCCTGGTGGGAAGGACACCGCAAATGTGGCAAACATTCTGTCCCCAAATTTAATCGGTATTAGAAAATAAGACCTGTGCAAAAAAGTCAGGGGCTAAGATTGCTCAATCTGAAGGAGAAGAAAACAAGAGATGGTTAAATTGGCCCTCATGTATTACGTGCATATTAACAAATACATATTAATATATATCTAATATGGATATTTTTCCTTTCTTCACTAAGGCATAAACATTTTTAGCTGCCAAGCAAATGTTTATTTATGGCTAAATGTTAAGAGAATCCCCATACATGGTGTTCAAACTATAGACAAATTCATCTTCAAGTTGAAAGTCCTCTACAGCAGAGTCCTGTTGTTGGTTTTATTTGGCTTAAAATATTGGTAGAGGTTTGTGATTAATAGTTTCTTTCTCTTTATTCCATTCTGATTTTGTGGTCTCTTTCTCTTCATTCCATTCTGATTTTAAGGGCATTTCTCCTCTTCCTGACCTGCAGCAGGAAGGGCATTTCCCCTCTTTCCTGCTTGTGTTTATGGCAAGAATGCCCTGTACATCCTGCCAGATTTGCTTCCAAGCTCCACCCCTTGCCATCAGCAGAAAACTCCAAGCTCCTCCCTTCTCTTAGGCTTCCTGCATTCCTCCTGCCTCAGATGGAACCTGCTTCTTTCCTGAGGACACTTCACGCTTTGTCCTTGCACTTGGTCCCCTCCACATGAACCTGAGCACAAAGACACAGTGATGTCCTTCTTGCTCTGTTTCTCCTTCCATTCATGGCTCTTGCTTCCTGTTGGAAAAGAAATCCCACTTTTCTTTCCATCTGTCCCACTCCTTCTTCTCATTGTCTTCTGTCTAGTTCCTGCTCACTCCTTTCCTTGTCATTTATCAAACTCATACCATGTGGCCTCTAAGCCCAGCTGCCATCCCTAGCACTTCACTGCCCACAAGACAACCCATGTGACATGGGGCTGTGATTATCCAGTCCTTGTCTGTAGTAGCTCCCTCCACCCTACCTGTAGTCATGTGCACATGGGCTAGGCCAGACCCTTGGCTCTCTCTGCCCCACCTTCAGGGTCCTCTGTGTAGATACCCTCTGAGCACCACTTGGCCCTTGTTCCCTGGCTGGTTCAGCACCTCCTGTGGAGGTCAGTCTTCAGTCAGTCAGGGCTTTATGCCCACTGGTCCACCTCAGTCTCACCACACAATGAGCTTGTCCTGCTGTGTCTTCCTTTCTCCTCCAGCAGAACTCAGAGTTCAGCAGTGGCATAAGCCTTTCCTCAATGGCTAGATTCCCTTAACCTTTGAGTTTTTGTTGTTGTTATTGTTGTTGTTGTTTCATTCTCCTGGAAAACTTTGCCTCTTTCTTCATCCCAGTTATAAGAAGCTGAAGCTGGCAGGAGAAAGGT
>PVLA01015395.1:0-25534 GCA_004027455.1 Hydrochoerus hydrochaeris
ACGGGAAGGGAAGGGAAGGGAAGGGAAGGGAAGGGAAGGGAAGGGAAGGGAAGGGAGACTATTGAAAGCGATCATTTGACAAGTGAAGAAACTTTCCATGGACATAGAATAACTTGGGAGGAAGAGGTCCAGGCACCTGGTTCAACTTAGTAGACTTAGTCCATGGGCTCCAAACTTGAACTAAAGAAGACTGGACATTTGGGGGCTAGTTTTCCCACCAGTAGAATAGTGTTTCTGAGCTTTACTGCCATATCTGGTGCCTGCATTCTGAACAGAGAATGCCAGCAGCAAACAAGCTCATTGGCTGTGTTTTTCTGCTGCCTCCAAGAACATCCATCAGCCACAATTTCATGTTGAATGGGGCTGTGAGGAACTTCAAGGCCCAGATTATTACATTTTGTACATTACACTTCTGCCAGAGAGCTAAAAATACCCTCCTGGTGGTTGCTAAGTGCAGGTCTAATGGTTTTCCTTAGAGGAAAGAATGGAATTGTAGTTTCTGTAAATCTGGAGGTCCTTTGTCCAAAGAAATGAAGACAAGAAATTATTGGAGCAGGTTGGAGAGCATCCCTGGGGGAGGAGATGCTAAGAGACAACCCCAGAATTCACTTCTCCCTGGTATTAGGGAAAATCCTGAGGGACTGGTGTCCTCAGAGATTCTGGATCCCCAGAGGGAATGCAAAAGTTTCTGTAGGTTTCACAGAGAATTCTCCCTGATCTTCAGACCCCAGCCTTTTGGGGAGGTCCCAAACCTTCTGAACTTTCATTCTTAGAAAGCCTTTTTCATTTTCACAGAATAGCCAGTCCCTGAAGTAGCACCTACAACCTATAGATTTTAAGAAAAAAAAATTATTTTGGCATTTTAGGGATAGCTCCCCTGCTTTCCTAGATACCTGAAATGGATCTAGAGTGTCTCTTCTCAATAAATTAAAAACAACATAAACTTATTGTTATGGTTCATACATTGTATCAAATCAAGAAGTTTAGAAGTTTAATTAAGTTAACTTGTAAACATCCTCATCCTGTGCAAGAGGAGGGCACAAAGGTGGTATGAGAGCTTGGCAGGGTAGTAGGCTGCTTACAATATAAGGGAGAAGAAGAGGCTGCACCCCCTATCTTTTGCTCTTGTTGCTTTGCTGTCTTCTGCTGTTTTGAAGTGTTGCCCCTGTGCCATGCTACTCTACCTTGTTGCCAACTGATTATGGATTGAAACATCCACAAACTGTGAGCTAAATAAACCTTTCCTTCCTTAATTTTGGGTGTCAGGTATTTTGTCTCAGCAATGACAGAAAATTATCCAAGACATTTACCAAGCATATAGCCACCCCAGGACCACTTCCTCTTATCTGACATATCCTTCCCTCTAGTTAAAAATGAAAACATTTGGTTTATTATTTAACCAATACATCAGAACTAAATCCAAGAAGGAGCTTGCAATGTCCTGAAAGGTCCTCTTGAGGATTCATACATTCTAGTCATTGCCATCTCCCGGAACAGCTTCACACTCCTTCTTTGGAAAAGTCCAGCCCCATGTCACTGCAGCCCACACTGCCTCTCTGGAACCAGAATGTTTCCTCAGGATATTTGATTCATTTGCTGGAAGCTGTTGCCATGGTTTCATCCTCCTGATTACCTTGGACATTGACATTCATATGAGATTGCCTTTCCTGGCACCAGCTGATCATTGGCTCTGGGAGGAAGGTGAGGGTTGGTTAGATGGCAAGAGAAGCCAGCCGAGAGGTAGGTACTTGAAGCAGTGTTTCAGCATCTCTACAAAGGAGTGACCCTGAGGGCTAACCAGACAGTGTTGTGCCCAAGTGACTGTTGGCAGCTGCTGATCACTGTGTACTAAGAGGAAGAAAAAGTGTATGTGTCACCAGAGCTGGGGGTGGGTATGTGTGTGTTTTTGCTTGTTTTGTTCAGGGGAACACTGATGAGTTCACCCTTGCTCAGACAATGCTCACAAATGGAAAGTTCATCTCAAACTATTTTCCTGGAAAAAAAAAAAAGAAGAAGAAGGAAAAAAAAAGAAAGTAGGAAAACAAATTGTATGAGTAAAACTCAAAACATCACATTTGACTCACTACACTTGGTATACTTGGCTTCAAAATGCTTTCTGCTGTCACCAAAAATCAATTCCGCACTCTGGAGATGGAAATCTACCCTCTCTGTAGACTACAGGCACTTTAAAGAATGAACATAGGATCCAAAGGCAATTCCAAAAAAGCAAAATGAACTTCGAGAAGTGTCTAAAGCAAGGCAGCAGCTCAGTCCCAAAGTGACTATTTTGAAAGAACAAACATTTGAATGTGCATGTTCTCAGATGTTTGTTAAAACAGTCTCCTGGGCTGTGGCTCCTTCTCATTGGCTCCTGCTAACAGGGGAGAGCAGTGGGGTGATTAATTCAAAACGGTGGATGATGAAAAAGCTCAGTGTAGTTTGTCTTCAACTGTGTGGTAGGAAATATAGACACTGTACATAACTTACAGCATGTTTGCCTTCCTAATTATGTTTTGCTTCAACCAGCATGGAAATGAGCTGCCCGTCTGTGAATGCATACCAATTAATGGCTGGGTCAGGCTACTTGAAAGCTTTGTGAGTATGTGGAACAAGGGGGAAAATCTCACAGGATTTAATGTTTTCTACAGGCATCTCACCAAGTGGATAATTCACTTGGGTATAATCGAGTGTTGGCTGTAATCAGATTTGATAGCCACCCAAGAAAATTGAAACTGCCCCACCCCCACCTTGCCCAGTTACTCTCCATTCTGCCTGCCTGTGCCATGTATTTCATGAATCTTGAGAATCAGAGGCTTCCAAGTAGGCAGTTTTGCTTCAGTGGCAAGAGGACTGGCTAATCTGTATTCACATATTAACCATACAGTGAATTTCAATAACTTGGAAATGGACATTTAACAGCTGGGAAAGAGGAGGCATGTTAAGTGGTCAGAACAAGTCTATATTAAGCATTTGCTCTAGAGAAAACCTCTCCAGCCAGATGTTGAGGGCCTGATCAGGGCCCTGGGCTAGGGCTGCAGCTGCACATGAAAGCCCACATGGCTATCTTCCTAGGTGGAGCCAGCAGTGCTGCTGTCCCCATGGAATGTCTCATGCAAAATAAACACCATCTTATTCATAAAGTAGCATTTCCATCCAGACTTCCTTATGCCCCAAGTAGAACTACTGGTTTAAGACTCTCCTGAAGTCCACAGCCAGAGCTGGAAGTGTTACACCTATAATTCTAGCCTCTGGGAGGCTGAGGCAGGAGTATCATGAATTCAAGCCCAACCTGGGAAATATAACAACTTAAGAAGATCCTATCTTAAAATACAAAGTGAAAAAGAGGGCAGGGGATGTAATTCAGTGCAGAGATTCTGGGTTCAACCTTTAGTACCACAAAAAAAAAAAAGTCTGTATCCAGGAATTTCTACCATCTGTCCTACCACACATGCTTCCTGTTACTGATCACGCACTGTATTCTGTGAGGCAGGCAGACCCAAGGAGAGCATAGGCTGTGTCCATCCTGCCTGACACCTGTCTCCTTGGGGATCATTCTCTGCTGGTCTGAGCACCCTCACTCTTTGTACACATATGCACACATGCACACGCGCGCACACACACACACACACACACATAAACACAATGTACACAACTCCTGAGAGAGGACAGAGACAAGGCAGTGCCAGACACTGTGCCTGGCCCAGTGTAAGGTCCAGTTGGGACTTGTTGAGTGTATTAAAGTGGAAGATAAATCAAAATAACCAGACTGCCTTCTTAGAACACAGGGGCATCTGCATTTATGAAACCCACTGGTTCCATGGAAGTGGACAGGCTGACATAAAAAGCCTGAAGATGAGTTGATAATATTTTTTCTCCTGCTGTCTGTTTTCTAAGAATCCTAGCTCAAAGATTTCTCAGTGTATTGTTGATTTATTGCCCGGCACCAGCATTCCTTGTTTCCCATTATCTCTGTAGCATCTGTGAGCTCACTCTAAAATTTTGCTCCCTTACCATAAAATCACTCCCCAGCATTAATTAATTAATTAATATTTTAAAAGCAGCAGTAAATTCCCAGGTGTTCCTGTCCATGAATTTGCATGTCTTCTGTACCCACCATTCCACAAAATCTGCCTTGTAATAAGTTGCTCCACAGAATAGGAATGATAAAAGGGTTCGCAAGTCAAATAAATTTAGTAAACATTGGATTCAACAAAAGTAAACAAGTTTCTTCAGCATAGGGCTTCTCAGCCTTTAATATGCTAATCTACATTCCTAGAAGTAGAAATGCCAAGTTTACTTAACTGCAAAGCCCAGTTGCCAGCACTTGTGTCTTGCAGGGCTGGAACTCTGTCAAGCATGCTTTGGAAACCTACAGTCTTCTTTCTTCTTATTCTAGTGTCTTAGTTTCCTTCTCCGTAAAGTGGGGATAATAACAGTACCACCCCTTAAATGGTCATTGTGAAGGTCAAATGAAGTGTTTAGAATTCACCTAGCACTTTGTGAGCATTAAATACAGGGTTTATTATTTTTGTCATCTGCACCATTATTATTATTCTAGTTTTTTTTAAATAGCTCTGGCCTTCTCCACTCTATTGAATTTGCTTTCTTAATGATGCTGATCACTTCTCAGACCCCAAATCCAGTAGCCTTACCTTGTCTCACTTTCCCTTGGCCCCCAGAAACATCTGAGGTTCAGTTTTCCCCACTCCCCAATATTTGACCCTTCTCTTCTGGGACTTCTTTCCAACTATTCTCTCCTATTATATTTCTGCCATTCTGTTTTTTCTTTTGGTGCCTCTTTTTCTCCACTTTATAAATTTGGGTTTAATTCAAGAATTATTCCTTGACTTTTTCTGCTTTATTGATAGTCTCTTGGGAAATTACATCCAGTTTCAGAGCCTCATCTGCTATCATTAATAAAGAAGGCAGATGATACCCCAATTAACTTGCCATCCCTAACTTCTCTCCTTACCTCCCTCCTGTCCTTTTCTAACTGTGTGCTGGACATCTCCTGCCCAAATGCCTTATAACCCTCAAACTCTATGTGTTCAGAACTGAGTTTTCAGCTTCCCCCTTTAGCCTTGTCTTTTCTATTATCCTTCCTATTTCCTTTAGTAACACTGTTGTCATTCCATTACCCAAGTTTGATTCCTCCCTGCCACTTCTCAGGTCCTACAAAAATATCACTATCCAGCTTTGCACTCCATGTCATTGTACTTTCCCTTGTGTTTCCTTGCCTCTCCCACAATTCTCCCCTTCGTTATTCCTTCATTACCTCGACATCATAGCAACTTCTTCACAGATGTCTCTATCACATTCTGTTTTCCACTGTGCTTCTAGTATATTCTTTATATCCTACGTGAAAGCAGTCAGTTACTACTTACAGAAGAAAGTTGCAACTTAAGGGTCTCCTCAGTATAGTCTCAGTATAGTAAAATGAGTATCTCTCCCATTTTACCTCCCACTACCTCTCCTCACAAATCCTTCACTACAACCCACTAGATTTCTCAGTGTGCCCAAAATGTAGCCTAAATTCCCTCACATGTCAGTTACTGCTTTCTTCATGAAGTCACACAATTCCTCCATCAAGTTGTTTCTTTTACTTGTCTTTTTTCTATTGCACATGCAGATAAGTATGTCTCTTTGTGACATCCCCCTACTAGAGGTTAGACCCCTTCAGGACAGGATCCATGTCTGGCTAATCTCTGTCTCCCATCCTACCCTACATACATTTTCCATGAGAGAGTTGCTCAATAGACATTTGTTAAATGAATGAAAACATGTGTAAATTAAAGATTGAATGTAAGGATAGGTAGTTGGGTAGCCTCCTTTTTCTTCTTTTGTAGTGTTTTTGCTTTGTTTTGCCCACTAAGTGAAACTCCATGTATCAACTTAGACAACAGATATATAGCATAATATTCTTTGGTACATACACCTGCCACTCCAAGTCTTGGACTTGGTGTTCCTTAGCTAATAGCCCCTGAAGCATTGTCTCCCTTTGAATCCTGATGGTCATATTTGCAAGCTAATAGGTTACTAACTGAGCCTCACATTATAGCCATAAACCTTTCTTGTCCCTGGTAATTTCCTTCAGTATCAAAGTGATCATTTGACCTTTTAACTGAAGTTTAGTCTATTTATGTGGCAAAGTGACATTGGTACCAGCAACAGATCAAGAGAACTGGCCAACCAGGACCCTTCAGTCAGAAATTCCACATGTGGCCATCTACACAGAGAAAATTCATGGTCTGCTAGAAAATGTAAATACTTATTTGCAAGGCATTAATTTAGTTGGAGGTGGGATGAAATAATAAGTGACTTTTGTGATCTTAACTGCTGGTGTTTGAATTTCCCATAGCTGCCAAAGGCACTAGTGATTATGGAAACATTTTCTAGAAATAAGCTACCTGATCTGAGTACCATAGTAGTCAGGGTCTGGCAAGAAAAAGAAGCCATCCTAGGTATTTCAAATAGAGGAGATTTAACACAGGGAATTAGTTAAGTTGCAGACTTGCATAGCAAAACAGAAACACCAAAGTAACCCAGAGATAAGATATGCAGAAAGCAGCCACCATCATTAGGGCTGAGATGACAACAGAGAAGAGTTAAAACCATGTTCTCAGGCCTTGTAAAAACGGGGCCATTTGGCTGCCATTGAGGCCTCAAGGTAACACAGAGGGCAATACTAGAATGCCCCAAAAGTCAGTGGCTAAAACCAAGAGCCACTGTGAGAGCTATCCTGACAGGAACAGGACATAATAGGACAGAAATCCACTGCTCCCTTGCTCCTGAGTTGCAATTCTTTTCTGATGTCTGCTATTAGCCAGGCCTGATAGAAAGTCCACTCATCAAGGGAATCTAAAATTCTGGCTTAGAAGAGAGACTAGAAAATGGCTGTAGCTGTAGCAGTAGGTGAATAACTGGTACAACTGTTTGCTAGGTCTGTAACTTTGAGTAAGATGCTTATCTTCTATGTGTGACAGCTTTCTCATCGTTAAAATGGGAGAAACAACTATAATTGCTTCATAGATTTAAATGAACTAACACATGGAAAACACTTAGTTAAGGATGTAGCTCAGTGGAAGGTGCTTGCCTAACATGTGTGAACCCCTGGGTTCAATCCCCAGTACTTCAGAAAAAAAAGGTTAAAAAGAATGTTCAGTACATAGCAAGAGCTCAATAAATTGTACCTATTGTTTTGCCACTAGTATCTATCCTAAATATTTGTTTTTGTTTTTCATCTTCAAAACATGCATAATATAGTTGCCCTTGATATTTATTTGATATACTTTCAGTGCTTCACTTTGTACACTTGTATGTGTGTGTGTGTATATATATATATATATATATATATATATATATATGTGTGTGTGTGTGTGTGTGTGTGTGTGTGTGTTGATTCTTTTGGAAGACAGGACAGTTTTACACACACACATGCACACACATACAAACCTTGTACAAACCTTGTCAGATGTGAATCCCAAACCTTAATCCATCATTTGCTGGCTGCACATTAAGCTTCATAGATTCCAGTGTTTCCATGTGTAAAAGCAGGCCAGAATACTCCTGCAATGTTCTTACGTGAGTCAATGCATGTGAGCCTGCCTGGCACTCATCTAGGATTTGGTGGGTGTGCTGTGTCAACTTCACTCCTTTCTTCTCTTCTGACTAAGCATATTAGGAAAGGGGCTGCTTGGAACTTTGCGCTCTAAGCCACCTGTGACATCCCTGGTCATTGCCCAGGTGTGCCCGTTCCATGTACAGATGGTCTCTTAGGACCTTCCTGCATGCTGTGGGCAGGCACAGGAGATCGAGGAGAGTAGTCCAGAATTCAGATTCACAAACTTTGAGCTCTAGTCTCCCTTCTGCTTGACAACTCCTCATTGATCTTTGTTCATTTTTGATTCTAGCCCCTATCTCTCCATTTCTAGACAAGTAAGGTGGCTGTAGACCCAACCCTTTCATGATCCTGTTATGGCTGTTGGGGTACAAGAGGATGAAGTGACTTTATGACAGAAGGAGAGGGGTCAAACTGATGGACACATGTGGAGTGAGGTCTAAGAGCAAGCTCCTGTCAAGGATTCTGAGATCCTAGTGCCCAGGAGCTCTGTTTCTATCCCATAATTCTAACAGCTTGTCTAGTTCTGTCTCATGAGCTCAGTTTTAAAAGACCTTGTGTCTATAAAGTGAACTTTGGAGAAGAAAGAATCCAATAAGGAAAAAGAAAGCAGAAAAGGGGTTCTGACTTTTGTCCATGCTCTGGCATCTCTGTTATGGAGGGGTGTGGAGGGAGGTACTATGTGGTACCTAAGAGCACAGTCTTTAGAGCTATCCTGGATTCAAATCCTGACTCACCATTTTCTATTTGTATGACTCTGAGAACATTTAAGTTCCCTGGCCTCAGTCTCTTAAACTATAAAATGGGGATTCAGAGAGCTATTGTAGAATTGAAATAGATGGAAATACACAGCACTTTAGGAGTGTTTGGAAAATAGTAAGTGCTTAATAAATGATAGCTATTATTGTTACCTGCTTAAAATAATAATAGCAACCACTACAGAGTGCTTAATGTGCTAGGTACTCTGCTAAGTGCTTCATGGGCTTTATTTCATTGATATCTCAGACCAACTCAATGAGGTCGATGCTAGGATTATCCCTGTTCGATAGATGAGGCACTGAGTTTAAAGCAGCTTCCTCAAGGTCATCCAGTCTGTGTGTGATGAGGCCACAAACGGAGCTGAGCTCTGTCTTTATGGCAAGCCTGTGCTCTTGTCCATAAAAACACTATGCCTTATGTAGTAGCTCTAGGACTTCCACCCTGCCAGAGTTCCACACTTCCAAAGTTCTTCCAAACAGCCCCAAGTTCTCCTACTCACCTCTGTCAAGGACGCTGTCATGCTTTCTCTGGCATATCTGTTTGTGGCATATATATTTAAAGCTTTTCTGTCTTAGAAGTACAGGTCAGCCTAGGAGAGGGAGAATAAGTCTCATAAGTAATCCCTTAGCAAGCCTTGCTTTCCATTAGGATAAGAAGAACTCCCATAGAGCACATACTTCCATCCTCCCTCACCCCACTAATGGGAATGGAGGTAAGAAGTGTCTCCCTAATGGAAAGGGGCACTCCAAAAGGATCCCAAGTCTGGATTCCCCTCCAAATCTACAGTCTCACCCCAGTTATGATCCAGGATTGATTGTGGTACTCAGCAGATTCAGAAAACACCCAAAACAAATTGATCTTAAAAATCCATCCAAGAAAGTTTTCTGTTTTCAGTAAATCCTAATGCAAGCCCTTCAGCTCCTAGTGGGCTATATTTAGTTCTGTTTTGATTTAACAGATGCACATTGAGACCTGCCTGATGCCAGAATCTGGACCAATCTATGACCACACTTTAACTCACAGCATTTTCTATCCAAGGAATAGCCCTGAATAGCATAAAATTTGAAAGCTATTATCAACTGAGGGCCTACTATGGACCAGGTATTGTTCTAAGCACATTTTACTTGTAGGAACTCATTAGCAATTATTCTTATCTGCTTTCCACAGACAAAAGAGACCCAGAGAATTTAGATAACAGGGTCACACAGGTGACTAAGAGGCAGTGTCAGGATTTAAAAGCAACCATTCTTTTAAATTACCAGCATAAGATTCTTTCCATGTTCTACATTTAAGAAATTGCAGTGCCATTCAGAGGGCTTCTTTTGGAGGCAGCATTTTTAAAAAAATTTTATTTAAAGAAAGGGGAAAAAATTAAGCAAAACAGAAAAAAAAGGGTAGAAACAATACAGAGTTTTTAAAAAAAATGAACAGTAAGAAATCACTAGTTGATATATTACATATTGTCTTCCTGGATGTAGTTGTTCAAGTTACAAAATCAAAGCATACAAAGTGGACATTCAAACAGTGAGGCTGCAAACAGGTCCATTCTCTGATCAAACAAAAACTTAGCAACATAATTATCATTCCTACACCCTTAAATATACATGCAGTTATATCCTTTAGAGCACCTGCTTTTCCTCCTTTTGCTTTTTAAGTCCATTATCTGTTATATCATGTTTTGGGTTGCTCAGTACCTTGCTGATCTGTTTTGTTGTTGTTATTTACTTTTTAAAAAAATTTTTCTTATTTATTATTATTTTATTTATTCATTTTGAAGGTAGTAAAATACAGCAGAACAAGACAGGACATAGCCAACTGAGGCAGTGCAGTGAAATTGGAACAGAACCTCACAGCAGGCCCCCAGGACAACAGCAATAGGCACAATAGTACATCTGGTTTTCTTCACAATAGTTGCTCCTTCAATCAGGCAGAGCAATATCAAAGGAAATACTGAAGTTACAAGAACAGAATATTGAATAGAGCAATACCATTGATCAAAACAGAGCAAAACAGAGATTAAAATATTTGCCCTCAAAGAGATGACAGAAGAAAATCCTCCTTATTTGCTATATCGCATATAGTCAAACTTGCAAGACATGCTTAGATCTCCGGCTCTCTCTTGCTGGTGGGTGGGGAATGGAAGTTTGATTCTTAGCCTGCTCACAGCCACCCACAGAGGGGTGAACTGGTTGCCTGTTTTCCCAGTGCCCCAAGGTCCAACATGGTGCGTCGTGGATCTCAGGAAACGCTGACATGGTTCTCACCCTGGGGTGGCTGGCCGTGGCCCACCAAGCCACAGCCACTTACCAGAGCAGCATGCTGGCAGCTGCCCGCCCTCCCAGCACCCCAAGGTCCAACATGGCAAAGGCAGCATTTTTAACCCATGCCATCCTTTGTGCAGGCACAGTGGTGCATACAGGCTTTATGATTGGTTGGAGAATGTTTCCTTCCTCTGGAAATGGCCATTAGACTCTATTGGGGAATCAAATAAGAAAGTCATCCTTAATACAGTAAAGTCATATCTTATTTTTTACTCCAGGTAGAACTATCAAGCTTCTCAGTTATACTGTTGTGTATGTGTGTTTAAACAGCCAAAATGAGAGAAACACAGAAAATAGTATCTGTTCAATTTTACTATGAACATAAAACTGCTCTAAAGACTAAAGCTCATTAAATAGTTTAAAGCTAAAAAGTAAAATGGTCAGGAAGGTTGTATTTAAAAAATAATTTTCACTCACAAAATGAAGTTTCACAATTGAATATATATAAATAAAGGTATTTAAGGAAAGGTGTCTAAAACTGTTTTAACAATAGCAATATAATTGGAATGGATTAGAGTTGTTAAAGTCTCTAATGTGAAACATTGTCTTTTATATACATTATGTTCTTTTATTAAAAATATTAATTTATAATTGCATATAATTTTTCACAGGATTTTTTCCTCCCTGTTAACACAGATCTGCAATATTCTGATGGGACAGGTCCCTGACAAGATCTATACTATATCACTCTCCATATAGGCCTGATCCCTTTGGCTCTCATTTAAATATTATCTGAGGCCAACTGTCTCTCTCTTCTTTTGCCTGTTTTTAAGGTTTTTCATAAGGTCAATTATCTTCAGTTAGTACCTAGCCTCTACTACAGTTTGATTTGAATAACTGAAGGCAAGACCTGTAACAGTTCCTTGAACTGCCGTATTAAGAAGTTATTGTGTGATTAAGTAAGATGTGTTAAAAGAAGTATCACAACATGTGGCATACAATGGGTTCTCAGTAACTTGTATAAGAAACTTAGTAAATATAATAATTTAAGGCCATAACATGGTTCTCTCACCTGTACTGATAGTCATTTTAGAGTTCAGCACCATGGCCAAGGACACTCTGTGATCACAGAGATTGGCTGGAATTTCTGTCTATTGTACCTGCCTGCTCCATCACTATCACTCCATATTTCTTTCCCACTTCCTGCCTCTGGCTTGTGCCTCCTTGTGTGTGATTCTCTCTAGTGCTTTCTGACCACATTTGCTACCTTCTGTGTCTTTGATTCCCTTGCCTTTCCTCCATCCCCCAATGCCACACATATACACACACATATACATGTAAACAAACATATGTGCCATTCTAGTACTCTTTGAAAAGACTTTGCCCCTTCCTTCTGGTGTGCTCTTCTGTGTAGTTAAGGCTGGGAACTGCAGTGAGTCAATATGAAGGGCATGGTTTGGGAAACTGGCTGACCATGTTGAGTGAGGAATTTCTCCTGAGCTGTGATATGTGGTCTCAGGAATTAACCTAATGGCAGCAAAGATGCAACAGCACCAAGGAAGACTCAGGAACTGGAGAGGGTGGAGAGAGTCAGGAAGATATTTTCATGTTACATGAAAGGAATGCTAGATATTGGCTCATCTTTGCTTTTGGTGCTTCCTTTGCTCCTTAAAAAGCCAGATAATTGAATCACAAACTCATTATCAGATTTTAAATTTGACTGGAAAGAAAGGAATATTAAAGATATTCGTAGTTAACTGGTTCTTAAAGAAGAGAAACTCTCCCTTCTGGTGTCCCCCACCTCAGGACTCTTCCCCAGAACAAAGTAGAGGCTACTCTACAGAGAGCAACCTCAGGCGCATTCCCCACCATCCTCCTGCAGTTGATTCTCCAGGCTGAATGATGGTACTGTTTCACAGCTCTTTCCAGTGAGTGCCAGATGGGACTGGGATAAAAATGTGTGTTGCTCTCTTCACCAACCCAACATCCAGGCACCCACCTCTCTGCCATATCTGATCCCCATGCTAGCCATCCTTAGCCAAGTGGAACTCATTCACCTTGAGTAAAATCCTGCTTCCCTGCCTGCATTCCTCACATCAGCCTAAGGCAGGCTCCAAATCCTCATAGACCCCACTGCTTCCTCCTCATCTCACCCCTGATTCATCACTAAGTCCAGCCAACCCCTACCTCCTCAGTGTCTCTCAAATCAGCCTCCCCAGTCCTGTCGCCACTGCCACTTTTTATATAACCCTTTATCATCTTTTCCCTGAATTATTTTGGTTGCCTGTGAGATGGTCCCCATGCATTCTGACTCGTTCCTATTTAACTTTCATTTTTCATGGCTACAGCACAGTTTCATTCTGTTGCTACCCTGCTTAAAACTCAAAATGTCTCCCTGCTGTATGCAAGATCAAGTTTAAACTCTCCATCGTGACCTCCCTGAGTCCTCTGCAAACTGCCTCTCCCACATCATTGCCCTGCACTTGTCCTTGTGATCCTGCCAGAGTAAATGAATGGCTCTGCCAAAGCACAATGTTATTTAATGCCTCTGTGTGTTTGCATGTAATATTCCTCCTTGGAATATGCTTTCTCCGTTGTTCTCCCAGGAGACATATTCATCCTTCAGGGGCCAGAACAAATGTCACTTCTTTGGAGAAGCTTTTCTACTTTCCCAAACTTCCCCTGTCACCCCACCTTGTTGATTGATTTAAATTCTCTTCCCCTTGTAGACCATCAGCTCATTTTCTTTTTCTCTGTCACCCAAATAGGGTAGTCAGTATCTAGCCTATAATTGGTGAAAAATATTTGATCAAAGAATGAACTTGTAATTAGGCAGTCTTGGTGACCTTGAATATATCACAAATCCTTTCTGAGATTTAATGGTTTTTTTTTGTGAAACAAGGATAATAATGCCTATGTTGTAGTGTAGTTTTGTGGATATTATGAAATAAAATATTTGAGCAACCTAGCCCTGCCCAGCCTATTGTCACAATACAATAAATATGTTTTCCTCATTTTTCCTTCTTTTTGCCATAATTAGTCCCATTCTAGTTTAATAAAAATGAGTAAAGGAAGAAAAGAAATTCCAAATGCTCTATGGCAAGGTACCTAAATGGGAACAATCACCTATTTTTCTTTGAATAAGAGCAAGTATCCTGGGACCTCACGCTCCTTCTTCACCTCAGGTCAGCAACCCCAGACAGTGTGTAGTGAAGGTTAAGTGAAGTCTGGCACCAGGTAGGTGTGAGGACCAACCACATGACAGGCATTCTTCCAAAGGCTTTTCCTGTAATAGTTCGTTCATTTTCACAACAAACCCATGAGACTAAACTGATATTGTCCCCATTTTATAGAAGAAAAAACAAAGACTAGGGAAATTAAGGTCAGACAGAAAGGAGCAAAGCAAGCACTGAACTCAAAAAATATGACTTCATTGCCTATGTTCAACTCCTACATGGTCCTGCCCAACACTAATTAGAGATTCTACAGTAGCCCCAAATTCAGAAAAAAACCTATTTCTTGGTTTCTGAGACTTGGTAGTGTAGTTTACAGACTCACCATATTAGAATTTAGGAATAGGACAATGGAAATATTGTCCTATTTAGAATTTTTCATTGAAAAATGTGTCATTATAAATTGATAAATCTTATTAAACAATTGGAAGTTCTCCAAATTCCCAAGGATTTTTGTACATTAGCATTCAACCATGGGCCCTTCACCTCATTTTTATAAAGTTTTATTGAAACATGGCTATACTCATTCATTTATGTATTGTAAATGGCATCTCTTACACTACAGCGTCGGAGCTGAGCAGTTGTGATGGAGGCCTTATGGCCTCAAAGCCTCAAATATTCACTGTCTGGGCCTTTCAGAAAAAGTTTACAAGCTCTTCAGCTGATACTGTACTTTCAGCCAACACCCTGTTGTCAGAGCAGGAGAATCCTTGTGATCTCAGGTATCTGGGCAGAGCCTCCAGGATTGCTCCTTTGCCAGCCAGTGCTGAGCACTGATAAAACTCCAGCTCCTGCAGCCTTAAGGAGGTGCTTCATCTCCTCCAAGGCATTTGTGCAGCTTGCAGAGTGGAGAGGAGATAGCTACTGTTCATAAGATACCAGTTCTGTGGATGTTCTTTGGGTTGGAGTCTTTCTACTGGTTTGGGAGGTCTCTGGAAGGATTCTCACCACAGGGGCCCAAATGAAGTGGTGGAGCAGTACAGTCAAGACAAATTTCCTGAACCCCTGAAGGCTGCTGGAGGCAGCCCACTGATGGATGGCATGAAGAAGGATTTCTCAGTTGCCTTCTAATCTGCGCCTAAGAAATAAATTACTCTTGTCACTGGTGTCTGCCCTGGCCCTGCAGGCCTCTCTTCGCTGCAGAGCCCTTCTGTACCCCTGTGCTGGTTCTGCTAGCCTGGGAAAAATATGAGGAAGGAGAAAATGAAGTAACATGGTCTCTTTGCCCCCAACCCCCTCCACGAGCCCCAGAGAATGGTCCTACAGTGGCCTAGGACAGAACTTAGGACCCTCAGTTTCTAATTTGCAAAAGAGAAGGTTTTAAAAGCAATTTCAGAAGCTGTATTATCCTAAGTTCCTGGGACAGGGCTGAAGGAAGGAAAGGCAAGGGATTTGCCCAGCTGAAATCTGGAACAATTCACTCTGAATAGCAAGGGCCTTTGTGTGTCCACATCTCTGACCTGGTGCCACACCACTCTTCCCCTGACACCACACTGTAAACCTGGGTTCCCTTGGGCCACCCCCAGCCCTTGCCTAAGCAAAGCCTCCTCTAGAAAGTGCTTTTTCTCTTGTTAAATGACACCCCTGTCCTAATATCTCTGCCATCTACTGTACTTCTTCCACTCTGTCTCCCTTTTCTGCCTCTTGGCTTTTCAAGAGGCACCCTCAGCTACCTGCCATAAAGAGCTGGTGGGCTTATCCCACCTTGGGAATGAAAAGTAGTGAGATCAACTTTGACAGATTCCTCTCCTGCTGGAAAGACTTTCCTTGGGACCCATGGAGGGTGTCCTTACTGGAAGTTAAACCTTCACATGTTACATTCATAATCCAGTAAGACAGACAGATGCTTGCTAAGATCTGGGCTTGACGATTTCTGCCTGCGGACTGAGACCTGCCCAAGCTGACCACCAGCTTCTGGTCAACTCAGGGATGCTTACTGGAGGAGGGGGTGTTTCCTTGCTATCTGAAGGAGAAAGGAGAGCTCACCTGTCATGGTGCAAGGTCAGAGCAGGGGTCACCTCCCTGCTGAGCAGACATACAGACTCATCCTGGTTACTGAACTGGATCTGTCATTACAATTTCACAGCTATGGCTCAAGGGTAGATAGGGCTGAGGAAGAGCTTGGGAGCGTGGGTCATGCATTAGCAGCATGGAGAGGGTGAAATCCCAAACTGAGGTGGGGCAGGAAGGCTGAGGACCTGCAGCCATGCTTCAGATTCCTCTTCTGCTCCCAGAGCTCCTCTTCTCCAGTGGGCCTTCATTCCCAGGTAAACCCAGTTTTCATTTACCACCTAACAAGTATTAACCAAATACCTGGGCCATTAGAAGTGGGTCAAATAGACCTGGGAACAAATCTCACCTTTTATTTGTGGGGTGGCATTGGTTACATTCAGTTGTTGTATGGCCTTTGTTAAGGTACTGTACTTACTCATTCTGAGCTTCTATTTCCTTCTCTGTTAAATAGAGTTAACAATGGCTATTCCTTACAGTTTTTGTGTAGCTTAAATGAAACAATATGTGAAAATTACCTTTCAAATCACTGGCACTAAGTAGATGCTCAATAAATATGTTTTTTTCCTTTGGGCATCATACTACATGCCTATAATCCCAGCCACTCAGAAGGCTGAGGTGAGAGGATCTCAACTTCAACTAAAACCCTGCCACAAGATAAAAAAATAAAAATAAAAATGACTGGGAATGTAGAACAGTGGTAGAACACTTGCCTAGCATATACAACAACCTGGGTTCTCTTCTCAATATTGCAATCAATCAATAAATCAGTTTTTTTCATCAAATATTTTTTCAGTGTTCATCATTTTGCAGGCACTGTTATGATATCTACTATTGGTGGTGCTTAATATTATGGGATTTATGTTACCTTCAGCTATATCAGAGCTGTACCATTAAGGTCATCTCTTCAGGCCACCACTAATTGTCCTTAGGGTGTTTTCCTGGAGAGTGCAGAGTCTGTTCCCCACAAAGCCTCTCCCCACCCTTGCCTCCCTGGCTTTCTCAGCAGGGTGAAGTAGATGGAGCTCCAGGCTCCCCAAATTGTACCTGGCCCCTGAGACCACTGTGAGGAATATATGACTCTATATGACTGTGACTAGCACAGGCTTGGTAAATATCTGCTTGTATCATTTCAGAAGGGTTTAGCTTTCATGGAAACATGGGGTGTTTTCTTGAGGTCCCATGGCTCTCCCTTTCTACCAAGCACTGAAACTGAGACATGCAAGGGTGTAGGAGGCATAAGGATGCACTACCTGACTAGATCCTTGTTCTATATCCTAGGGCTTCTGGAAAGCAGTGCCCAGAAAGTATATAGTGCCAAGTAAAATTTCTGGCACTGCTTCCCCAACCCACTGGGCCTTAATGGCCTTAGCATCTCTCCAGTGAGTTGATCTAGGCTCAAAATGGGAGTAAAACCTCCAGACCTACAGAGGTTTGTGGAGTCATCCCATCCATCCTCTCCTCCTTCATGTCACTCCCAATCTTTCTCTGGTTTGCTGAGGCTTCTTTTGTTAGATGAGCAAATTCTGAGATCAAGGTAATCCAGAGCATCTCACAAGGCTATTAGTTCAGGGTGTTGCACTTGGAGGGCTTTAGGAAAAGAGGACCTGAACAGGGGTCAGTAACATGGGTCCTTCCCAGAGTGGCCTCCCAGGAGCAGCTTGGAGATTAGCATTAGCTTGTCAGGCCTGTACAGGTCATGCTAGGGAGTTTTGATCTTCCAAAAACAATGGGAACCAAGAATCAATTTTAAATAGGAGACAGACATGATCAAATTTTCTGCTTTTCTGAAAGGTCACTGGCTACTTGCATTGAAAGAACCAGACATGAGTAGAAGGGAGGAAGGGAAACTAGGAGAGAGCTGTTGGGCAGGTGGTCACAGAAGCCTGTGTGGAGAAGGTGACATTAGAGCAAAGAACTGAAGGAAGTTAGGCAGTGGTTTATTCTAGGCAACAGTCCTAGTGTGGCTAAGATGAGCATGTGAAGATGACTGGAGTAGAAGCAGCCAAGGGAGGGAAGAAATCAGTGAAGTCAGAGAGGCAAAGGGGAACAAGACCACAAGAGGCCTTGCAGCAGAGTAACCAACTCCTCCTTCACCTGAAACCAAAGGGCTTCATAGAGGCAGGCCATTCAGCAGCAGCAGCAGCAGAAGCACCAAACTGTCCATCAGGCACAGAAGACAGTGCTGGGGCCAGAGTACTTTCAGGATCCATGAAAATGTTTTAATCTTTTAAATCAGAGAAAAAAATGAATATGATAATAATGAATGTATGATAATGAATCCAGCTAGAATTCTTTAGACCAGTGTAATTGTAAAGTCTCATTTTTAAGAATTGTTTATGGAGGCAGAGAACCACAATGGTCATAGTGCAGCCCTGGAAAGGAAAACAGCCAGCCATCCTGTTCTGTGGCTCTTTGAAGGAACTTTGGCTCAGAGACGGTTGGACTTAGCCCCATCCATGGAGGAGAGAACTGAGACCCTGAAAGGCAAAGGTGAGGCAGCCTCCAGGAAGTAAAGACAAAGGCTGGCTGGGAAAATGGAGATAGGACTAGATGGAGTAAAGAAATATGCTGGTGGTAGAGTTGGCAAGACTTGAGAATCTGTTTAGTGTGTGCCTTGAGGTAGGGAGTATTGAAACAGAGGAGGCCTTAGTGATGTCAGCTCACTGACCTGGGAGCTGCAGGTCTGCAAGTATCCTTCACTGAGGTCTGGGAGCCAACAACCATGGGCAAATCATGTCATCCTTCTGAGCACTTAGTGTCCTCATCTTGTGGGAGAGGGTGTTATGTCAGCATTACTGGAAAAAACAAAGATTTTTTTAACATTAGCGAAGTGAAAGCACCTCATAAATATTAGAAATGAAAATCCTGTATCATCAGGGCTAATACATGCCCTTACCAAGTATATAAGAAGGTAGAAAGTCATGGCAGAGGTGGTCTAGATAGGCTGGTCAGGGAAAGATGAGTTCACCTGTAGCTGAGGAGACTTCCCTAAAAAAGGTGCCATGGCTATGGGCATCCTTGATAGTCCCAGGAACAGAGAAGAGCAGGCAGTGAGGGTGTCCTGGCATCCCAGGCCAGGCAGCTATCAGAGGTGTGAGATGGCTGAGGAGGCAGTACTGCCACACTCTTCAACAGAGGGTTGTCAGCACCCCAGCACATCCCAACAGAGATGGGTATTCACTGTTCCTTGAACCACCACTGGTAAAGGAGCCCCAGGAGCTGAGTCAGGAGGGGAGGAGATAACAGCTCACTCTGGAGACATTTGCTTCATCTGTCCCCAGGAATGCTTCATCCCCTGCCCCACCATATAGGTCAGCAAAACCAAATCCACTTGCCCCACAAGTGGATACAGAATAGTGCGAACTCCACCCTCCTCCCTGGCTGCCTGCTGTCTATTATACCCAGGGCTGTGCTCACAGACTACCTCTCTCTCTCACAGGGGCTGAAGAGCCCAGAACATTTATAAAATGATACAATGATCATAGAAACTATACAGGGCTGCTATGAGACTTCCCCAAAGTAACGGATGTAGAAAGTGCTTTGTAAACTGTAAGACATTATACAGATGTTCATTTACAATCTGAAAATGAGTCGATGAGAAGGCGCCAGTGCACACCCAGGAACTGGATAGAAAAACAGAAAATTAAAAGGAGCAGCAGGGCCACAAACCACCCCCAGGGACAATGGCCAGTACAGAAAGACAGTGTGTCACTGCTGCATGAATAAACATGAGATGTCCTCCATTCCTAACTGCTCCAGCTAATGAGATGAACAGGCAGCTGCAGGTCTTCTGGGCAGGAAGGGCCCTCCCTTCTCTTCCTGCCAGGGCCAGGATCCTGCAGGGTGGGTCCTCTTCTCTCTTTGGCCCTCAATCCCTTTTTCCTGCTCTCCTGGCACCCAGGACTTGAGACACGAAGCCAGCCAGTACTCGTAAGTGTAAGCAGACATCTCAGAATCTAGAACTGGCTGGATGCTAGTAAGCATACCTTTTAGTAGATGGGGCAGGCAACTCACTTTCTACAGCTGACCCCAGGCTGGACAGAGGCCCAGTACCTACCATGTGCAAGAGCCCAAGAGGCCCGGGGTTAGAGGGAACCCTAGGTCACCAGGCTACCCCATCTGAGACTCAAGTCTCACTTACTGCAAGCCTACTATGTACCCTGCACTGCTTTCACTCATATGCACCCGTGTGCCCTTCACAATAGCCCTGTGTGGTCTGTGTCAGCAGTATCACTTTAGAGAGAGCAATGCATGCCTAAGAGGGTGAGTAATTTGACCAAGGTCACAAGAGGCAAGGTTTCAAGGCTTCTCAGAGAAAGTCCTATATTTTCTTATCTGAAACTTCTGAAAAATCTGCCCATACCCCATCTATGCCCTCACAATATCTGATAAAGAAAACAAAAAGTTCCATCACTTCTCATTCATTCCTCATCCCAAGGCAGGGGCAGAGTATGGAAGTGACCCCTGCAGGTGCCCTTGGAGAGAGCTTGTGAGGAAGGTGCTAGAGGAGCCTCCACCATGTTGAGCACCATCCCTCTCCAGCTGGCTTCTGACTGGGTTAGGCCAATGGAGAGCCCTGGCAAGATTGGAGAGAGGGAGGCCATGTGTTCACTTGGCTGCCTCCCTGTGGGTCATTGCAGACAGGCTCTGTGTCAAAACTGAAAGCCATAGTTCCTTTCTTGGTCTCTTTCCACATGGTTCTCTTTTTCTAGGTTTTGGACCACTTCTCCTCATCCTTTAATCTCTTGTTTAGTGGTGCTAAACCTGTGGTACACATGTTATTTGTTTTTCTTTTAAGACAAAAGATGTTAATATATATATTTTTTTTCTAAACTAAAACATCAGTGTTCAGGTTTAATTGTACTATTGGCACTTTGTGATAAATAAGTGGATTTGGGGTTGCAATTTGGATGGTCTTCTCTAAAAGGTTTGCCATCACTCTTTAGTTGGTCACAGCTGTTGTCTCCTCAACCTGGTGGACTGCTCTCTCCCTATGTTCTCTGCACACCCTATCCACATCTCTGCAGGCACCCCCTGTAATCCTCCATTGCCCTGATTGAGGTGCTGTTTGAAGAGTGTAACAGGGTATAGGAAAGGTGTAAGCAGAGAGGGATGATCATCCTAGACCCATATGGAGAAGACACTGACTCCAGCCTATCACACAAGGATACATACCTCAAAGCTCGAAAATTCTCAGTTTGAAAGAAGGTCCCAGCAGCCTCCTTGCTGTGAAAGATCTGTACTCAGCCTTCCCACACCAGCCCACTATGTGATCATTAGCATAAAACACACATACACTGCTGAGGAGGACCATCAAGATGTAACCAGAGTGTGAAAAGTAATTACAGGCTGGTGATTAGAGTCACCTCTGGGTTCCACTTGCTGGAACAGGCCTCCCTGACCCTCAAAGTGGGGTAAGATTAGTTTGGATAGATGTACCAGGAACTCTTAATACTCAGGAGAGAGACAGGCAGGCCTGCCTCCAATGCAGGGAGTAGATTGGGCTGGGGAAGCCTGGAGAGCACCCAACTAGGGTATCCTGAACTGCTTCAGGATTGAGGAGCAGCCCAGGCTTGGAGCTGGGCTTGGTGGGGGGCTCTCTTATTCTGGAGTTTCAGTCCAGGTTTGACCCTGCCTAACTTCCCCATAGAACTAAAGGATCTGGCTTGACACAGTAGCCCCCAGGGTGTTGAGAACAGTCAGCTTGGCCAGGATAGAGACAGGGCACAGTTGGCTGAGCACACAGACTACAGGACTAAACATTGCACAAGCATCTGGCTGTGCTCACAGCACCCAGCAAGGGACATAGAGAGGCCTAAGAAATGTTTGATGAATCCTCCAGGTTCTGATGGCACGGATTAGGCACTATGGCCTCAAATCATCCCATTTCACACAGGTAGCGTACATCAGAAGGTCAAAAATCAAGGTCCAGATCAGCCTTGAGCCTACTGGGCAGTGCAGGCAGTACTTATATAACTTGGTCTTAAATCCCCTCATCTCTCAAGAGGAAAGGACACCTTCTCTGAGATTAATGAAAGTACTTACAAATGTGGAAGAATTGTTAATAACAACTAAGAGCAGTGATATCTTTGTCACAAGGAAAGCATCTGTTCTCACTTTTTTGCCCACTCCCCAGAGCACCAGCACCTGCCCAGTGGCACAGGTCACTGCCTCACTTGATGCCTCTTCTTTGTGCCCTGGAACTCCTTTACTGTACAGCTACCACACTGCCTATATATCGTGCTTCGCCAGCCTTTGCTGTGCCTTGAAGCTCACCAGTCTATCTGAGCAACCCTGGCCATAGTGGAGGCAGAGATATGGCTGCAGCATGGGATCTTTTGGTGCCTCCATCTTTTTGGGGTGCCTTGAAAAATATGGTTCCAGATAATATTCCAGATTCAATAAATAAAAATACAGGATGGTAGATTTTTCTTTAGTGTAATTATGTCCCAAGTATTGCATGAATCATGATTAAATCTGAAACTCAAATTTAGCTGAGCATCTTATACTTTATCTGGTATGTTCAACCCCAGGACCCTAATCAGCTACCTCATGCCTGCCTTGGCAAGTGTCCATACTGTGAGCATCCAGTACACAGGCATGGCCCTCTGTAGACAAGCCTGGCCCATAGGAACATCATGATGCTCAGGCCCCAACATATCTCTGCCTCTTTTGAACAACAAACCATTCAGCAGATTCTTAGTGAATGTCTACCTTACACTACTTACTGTCCTGAGCACCAGAGTTGTAGTGGTAGGTAACAAATAGTGTTTGGGGTAAGTAAGTGCCAAGTGTCACACATTGTATTAAGCACTTTGGCAGCTATCTCCTGTAATCCACACAAAACCCAAGAGATGGTATCTTAAAGATTAGGAAATTGAGGTTTGTTGAGGTTAATCATTTAGTCATTCATTCACAAATGTTTACTGAGTACCAAGTATCCAGGCACTGTCCTTGGTGCTGGAAATATAGCAATAACAATGCAGATAACCATCCCTGTCCATATGCAGCTTAGCTCCAGTGGACACAGGAATAAACAAAGAAAGAACAATGAGTGGTGTGTAAGAAAGTGGTGTGAGGAGAAATAGAAAGCAAAAAATGATGCTATGGAGGGCCAGGGATGGGCACTGTGACCAGAGGAGACAGTACCCCTGACAAGGTGACAACTGAGCAAAGATGAAGGAAGGGAGGAGGAGCAGTCTGGAGAAATGGTTCAGTTGAGAGAGTCTTCAACTCTTGATGGCTCTGATTCCAAAGCTAAAGTCTCAGTCATTGTGCATTTCTGCCCTTCCCTTTTACATAAAAGATTTCACTTAATCCCCATGTCAGAACAACCCTGAAGGTGAGTTTTGTTATCACATCTTTCCAAAGAGAGACTATGGGATGACTCAAAAAGATGAAATGGCCTGCCCAAGGAGCCTGTTATGGTTTGTGTTCAGATAGCCCCCCCAAACCTCATGCAATCATGGACATGGCTGAATCCAGCATTCATGATTGGTTCATTGTCTAGAAATGGGATTGGTGGAGTGAGTGCTACACCCACCCAGGGGCAGAGCCAACATACAGTGTAAGGGCAGGAAGAAGGTGTCTTTTCTCTTTTTACACTTGCTGTTTGGTGTGGCCATGAACGGCTGACCTGCCACACTACCTTGCTGCTTGGAGCTAGTTGAGTATGGACTGAAATCCCCAAAACTGTAAGAAATAAACCTTCCCTTGCTTCACTTTGGGCATCAGGTATTTTGTCTCAACAATGAGAGAAAAGTAACTAAGGCAGAGCCAATGCTGGAAATTTGAAACTGGAGTTCCGTGTCCAAGTCCACATATAATGATGAGAAACACATGGGCTAGGTGGTCTGGGCAGCCTCACAAGCTTAATGTACTTCTGAAGCCTCACTTTCCTTGCCTGAAAGTGGGGTTAATAGCATTACCTACTTTGTAGCATTCCAATGAGAGTTTGTAGGTAATGAGTAGCATGCCCAGCCCACTGCATTTGGGCTGTTATTATTCAAGACTTATCAAATTACCATGGAGGACCAGTGTTAATCAAAGTGGTGTTCAGGACTTGGGGAGAGAAAGGCTATTACAGGAGAGCATGGGTCTGGGAAAGGAAGGAGGCACTGGGCAGAATGAGGCTGAAAATGAGGCCACTGCTAGGCGAGCCCACCTGCATGACAGCAGATGAATAAATGTTACTTAAACCAACTGTTGAGACTCAGTGATTGTAATTACACTGGTGTGAGGTTATGACTTTGGTAATTTTATTTTTCTTTTGGAGGCATTCGCTCATTTTTTATGCATGCACAGGAACTAATTGCATCCCAGAGAATGCTGTCTGCCTGTTGGTCTGGAGGTAAGCCGCCATATGCCTGGTATGTGCATAATTAACCCAGTGCAACCACACTCCCTTCTGTCTGGATTGTGGATTCAATTTCAGTTTTGCTCTCAGGCAATAGTCCCACAATTCATATTTATTAAAATGATTATATCTTAAATGAGGTGCTGGGGATGGAGCCCAGCACCAGGCTGGAAGCAGTCTGAGCCAGGCACTTACATGGCTAAGTGTGGGCAGCTTGGTCTTACTCCCTGCTGGCCCCCTGAAAGGACCCCTGGCCTGCCAGGCATGTTGCTGAGTAGCACATCGAAGAGCTGTCAGCTTCCCTGAAGATGCTAGCACTATTTTCCCGACATTCATAATTTATTGTTGCTAGACTTGCTTTGCTTGTGCTGCCCCTCCTCATCTTCTCCCTTCTTCAAAACCTTGCTAACCATTGACCACGGAGGCACTCTTGCCAGAAAAGTGCTTTCAGCACCTGAGACAGGGGCTTCAATGTAGTAGGCACTTGATTAATATTGAGCAAGGGATGGTTAGGATGAGAAGAGGAGAAAGGAGTGCTCCATTGCTTTTCCAAAGTGGATGTCTGAGCCTGTGATCTCCACAAATACTCAATTGTCTAGATTTGACAGCTGTAGAGATTGATGGGTCAGATACTCCTGGAAGCTTAAGGACAGGAACAAGAGGAGGCTATGGGGAGCCAAGCCAAGGAACTGGCCATCTTTGTCAACTTTCCCAGCACTTGGTTGTTCTTAGCATAAGAGCAGTGACTCTGGCAAGGCTCTTCTAGGAGAATCCAGAGCCACAACCACATCATTCTCATCCCAGCATCCCTGTTCAGCTGTGAGCCACTCCTGGCCTCACAGCCATCATCATGGTGATTCACTCCCCACATAAGCACGGAGCACTGCATCATGCCAGATATCCTGCTGAAGAAGAATGAGAAGCAGGCTTTTCCCTGAGGAGCTCATGTCTACTGTGGAAGACAGATATATAAACAAATGGCTGTGATACAGCAGTATGAATACCATGATGCAGGCATGTTTACAGAGGCTTGAACAGAGCAGACAGTGACTGAATCTGCTAGGATGAATTGGTGATGAGACAGTTGAGGTTTTTATTGAGTTCAGATGAGTTTGGGAGCTGAATGGAAATAGTGACACTTCTTATTCCACAGAGGTCTGTGAACAGTGCTGTGCTCACACTAGACAGTCCTAGCTGTGAAAAGATATATGATCCTTACACTCAAGCAGCCTGAATTCTAGGTAAAAGATTTCAACTGTACTCTATCAATAAGCATTTATTGAACACCTACTGC